>JBBPPC010000470.1:0-17734 GCA_038091775.1 Leccinum olivaceopallidum | reverse complement strand
ACGAGCATGGCCGAAGAGGTGCACAATCCTTCTGAAATCCTTCCAAGAGCAATTTCGTTGTCGGTACCGATCGGAGCCATCTGGGGTGTTATCTTTCTCCTCCCGATCCTCTTCACGCTGCCCGATATCAGTACGCTATTGGCAGGTGTGTCTTAACGATGTAGTTGTACTGTCGAGTTTTGCTAAGCACACGCATGGATGTTCAGTTAGTTCCGGTCAACCTGTCGGTGTCATGTTCACGCTGATCATGGGTTCGAATGCTGGTGGTTTTGGACTGGTACGTGCTATATCAATCAACAGCAACACCCCTTGCTGAATCCTTCTTTTCAGTGGTTCATCAGTACGTTTCCACTCCTTGAAAATAAACACCATCGGAACTGACTGCGCATCCCAACAGTCTTTGGCGTAGGCATGTTCTGTGCCATCTCGATCTCTTGCGCAGCCTCGCGCGCCACCTGGGCGTTTGCACGCGACAAGGCGATCCCTTTTTACTCCATCTTCTCGCGCGTCAGCCCACACCTAACCGACGTACCTGTGAATGCCCTCCTGCTGTCAACCGCGATTCAGGTCCTGCTCGGGCTGATCTATCTCGGCTCCTCGACAGCGTTCAACGCGTTCGTCGGCGTCGCGGTCATGTGCCTGGGCGCGTCGTACGCGTTGCCGGTCGCGATATCATTGGCGGGGGGCAGGCGGGACGTCGCGGATGCGCCGTTTGGGCTTGGTCGGGTGTTGGGAACGGTCGTGAACGTGATCGCGGTGCTGTGGGTCGCGTTTGCGATCGTGTTGTTTTCCATGCCGGCGATCGTCCCGGTTTCACAGGTTACGATGAGTTGAGTTGACTTTTTGTCGTTTAAACGGGATTGCTGATTGTGGGGCCCAAACGTTTGTTTCGTTCTAGATTACGCCTCGGTGGTGTTCGTCGGATTCGGGGTCATCAGTGCGGTGTGGTATTGGATCAGTACGTTTTCCTTTCCTTTTCCTTTTCCTTTGGCTTCCTTTTTCTGATCGATGGCGTGCTGACATGTGGATCTGTTTGTTTCCTTTGTTTTCCTGTGCACGTATGGTCCTCGTATCGTGATGTGCAGACGGACGATTCCACTACAATGGTCCACCCGTGCCGCCGTCAACTACTTCGGAGTCGTCTGAATCGATTTCCTCGCCAACCACGCCAAAGATGGAGTGAAACCTGGATCGCAAACAGCCGCCCTCACCATGCCAAAGTATTCTCGTACCTGAATGTACTATCGCTTGCAAGACACGACGAGGTGGATGATCATGATGGTGGAGGTATAAATGATTGGAGGACGACAATAAATAGTCTATTATTTCTTTCTTTTTCTTTCTTTCTTTCTTTTCCGTTTCTTTGAGAGAATTAAATAAGTGAAACGAAGAATCCCAAAAAAAGGTTCCCGTTTGAAGGCGCATGGCGAAGCGGATAGCGAGTGAACAAAAAGGAAGAAAAAAGAGGGAGGGGGAGGAGAAGCGGTATTCCACAACGAGCCTGGACGTGATGATACATACCTATCGAGCACATCAACGCAAAGATACAGACGTAGATCTGGGATAGCAAAGGAAACTCCAAGACCAAAGAGAGTAACCCCGAAACGCCACAGCACCACAAGCGACGACGAACTCGAAAGCTCACGCCGTCAACTTGGGAATGACCTTGATCATCTGATCGATATTGATGAACTGCACCCAGGCCTCCAAGTCCTTGGCGTTATCATGCCAAATGAACTTGCTCTCCTTGGTCCCCCGAAAGAACGCGCACGCGCACTGGTACGACTCCTCGATCACGGCCCCGCTTCGCTGTACGCCGAGCTGGGCCTTGAAGACCCTGAACTCCCATCCCTGCAGCGGGTGGTCGTCGCCCCGCGCGGACTCGTTCGGGATGTTGAACTCGAGTCGCGACCAGTCGAATCCGCGGGATTGGCCGACGGCTTTGATGTAGGCGGCTTTGAGGGAGAGGAGGATGCAGAGGCGACGAAGGACGACTTCGTCGCCTAGCTCGGGTGCGATGAACGTCAGCTCTAGCGGCGTCAGCTGTCGTTTGCGTTCGTCGGTCGGGGATGAGGAGTAGCGGTACACGACAATCGGGGCGCGTCCATGAATGTCAGGACGTTGGTCAGAAGAAATGAAGAACAGACGGACCTTGTGTGCAAACGACTCGGCGTAGGCTGCTACGGACACGCCCCGGGGTTCGACGCACAGCTGTTTAATGCCGAGGCCGATATTGATGACCTGTCGTTGGCGACCCTGGGTCATGACCATGCCGCACAGCGAGTTGTCGTAGGCGAGATGGTATCCAATCATTGATTGGAGAAACTTTTCGGGAGGCATGTCGTCTGGCGACTAGACAATCGAATGGAAGGGTAGCGTGGGATGTGTGGGCGTGGGATGCAGGGCGAGGGAAGGGGAAGGAAGAGGATGATGAGCAACTTCGGGACGACCTGGGAGAGGTATAAGAAAACGACTGGCCAGACAGACCTGCTCTATCCAGTGCTTCCCGTTCGAGGTCTCGCAATCCTTCCATTTTGTTCTTGATATCCGTCTGTGGCGCATCATGAGTAGTGGTAGCATTTGCGATATGATCTGGCCTGCGTGTAGGAGCGTGAGCAACGTCTCAAGATGTGGAAGTACTCTCGGGAAGCATGGTTTGGTAGAACTTACGAAAGGATTCGATGGACGTGCAATCGTAGCTTATCCTTGCATGTGGCGCGCATTCTCTCACGAGATTATAGCACTTGTCGTATTCCTGAACGTACGAGGGGGGGTGCAGAAGTTTGGAACAGGGCGTGATCCGTCTCGCTGAGTGGCGCGAACGCAGCCAATGGCCGATATGGACGGACACGCACCTCTGTCGTGACATCGCGATTGAGGGAGAGCATCCAAACCAAAATAGGGCACTCCATCGACGGCGTCGGGTTGTCTTTTGATAATATAGGATATTACACGGCGAGGTCGAGAACTGAAAAAGGAAAAAAAGTTGGGTGATCCCGAGACTTTCTGCGAGAGACGACCGGGACAGAGCAGTGAGAACGGGGCGAAATTACCTACTTGGGATGATACACGATGTCGGTTTCTAGCGAGGGTGAGGGAACTGGGATGGTTTGGATGGGCGAGGGTTAGTAGAGGGGGGATCGAGGAGGAGGACCAGCTGGACCATTATAAAGTGATCAGAACAAGCCAACTGTACTTTTTAGTTCACTCAACACGTGCCGGCTTTTCTCGTCTCTTACACCACTTCAGAATGCAGAACACAGCCCGACAAAAAAAAAAAAAGAAAAATAGATCGCAACTCCTCGAACATCTCCACATTTTCTATCCTCGTAGCATCCGCATTCCTCGCTCAGCGCTCAGGCCAAAGGTACACATAACGCAATCAATACATCAAATTCCGGTGTCCGGATATCAAGAGATCCCGTCATTCTGTTGCTACCACCAAGTACAACCCATCGCCGACATCTGTACCACGTACGACGAAGCCAATGTGGACTCGTAACTTCCGGTCAGTCACGTCTCATTTTTGGACACGCGGGCCACCTCGTGTATGTGCTTTCCTTTCGCTCTTGGCCACGTTGTGGCCGCGTGCCAACCAACACTTTTCAATGGCAAGTCAAACATCACAATCGATGCCCAACGATCCAGCATCATCGACAGAGATCCGAGCGTCCACATCGTACTACTCACATGCTCGGTCACATCCGTCGCAAAACTGGGGAACCCGACCATCGATTGACCATGCCACATCGCCACATCGCCCTTCGCCAACGAACACATAAAGTTAAACAGTTTGATGGCTGGCTTTGTCTTATATAGGTTAGCAGCTCGAGGTCGGACGCTTTTTTTCTAGAAAAAGATATTTCTGATGGAAACTCACCACACATCTGATAAGTTCGCCTCGCTCATGTCCGCTCCACCCTCAACCAATCGTGTGACCGGTGTTGATGTCAGGCGCTTCTCATGAACAGCCTCGCAGGTCCGGGCTGCATCAGAGACTCCCACGGTACATCGAAAGAGGGTTCCTCTCCTGCACACGCATCGTCCAGTATCGCATTTGATACGGCATGCGGGGGAAGCCGACGTGTTAAGAGTGGCGTTCAGCCAAAGCAAGTCAGAAAGCCCGGCCAGTTGGCTTGAGCACTCACTCCGAAGGCTTCAGGAAGTGCCCCAAGGCCACGTTCGACTTGACAAGTTATAGCGACCAAGTTTGTCGTCGACCACGCACCTCGCGGCCCACCTTCCGTGATCTGCCCGATCCTGAACGAGGTACCCAGGACTCACAACCCCTGCATCTGATTGCAATGCTTGGAAACGTACTTCTGCTCTCATCCTACCCACCCCTATGCTGACGCTATAGTAGAGGTGAACAGGAACATCAGGAGGGGGCTTGATCGACCTTTCGGCGAAGGGTCGATCAAATGCCGCATCACTTTCACGTTCGATTCGAAAAATCCAGCCTCCAAGCGGTGTGGATGACGACCGTCACCGAATCCTGGTCAAACATGTACACGACGCCGACGTTCTCGTGGCTCAGCAGGGACGCAAGGAGATACGAGTCCAGCCCGGGCGGATCGGACCACTTAGCAAAAAGGACATGGTGCGTGTAGAACCCATTCACGGAGCTATCGCGCCTTCACCGATAATCGGATCTCTCAATCCGACAGAGAACTTAGCAACCATTCCCTCGACCTCCTCTTTCATCACCGTGGGAGACGAAGGAGAAGAACCCTCTCCTGTCATGCATTGGATCAGATGTGCCGCGAGCCACCGAAGCGTAACGTTTTGATCTATTTGAGACATCGCTTCTTGAATAATTGTCTGCGGAGAAGCACAAAAGGACCCAAGGATGTGGATCTTGAGAAACGTGGACGACAAGCATTCTTGTCGCACGAACACAATGGAGCAAACCGTGTCAAATCCTGGCTCAGTATAGTATATTCCCTTCGACTTGGACGGGCTTTCCCGCGTTGACGGCACTATACCCAATGTCCATCCCGGCCTTGGCGCTTGCCTTCTACAGATGCCATACCTGTGCATGCAAACATGCCGTCACTGAACACGGATTCTGAGAAGGCGAGCGCGCGCCCAGGCACGCACAGCGCATCACAGCCCGTTGCAGAACGATGGAGCGGTCCGAAAAAAATCGATGTACAGGGGACTTGGAATGCATGTCTCCGATTCAAATATCCCAATGTGCCATCGGTCCCCTGGCAATCGTAATGTGCTCGCTTCATGAACAACCAGGTACAGTAAGTACCCCCTCAAATCATCCAGCAGCATACCGTTATGCCGGACAAGAACCTTGCTGCACACCCGCATGAGAAGTCGAGTCACCAGTTCCACAACCCCAGTGAGCCAGCATATTTGAGATCGTGCCGAGAGCTTCCCAGATGCAAACTCCGAACGCCTCTAATTTTGGAGGCGCTCCATCGTTCTGCAACGGGCTGCAATCTCCGACGCATGCAGCGCCGCATCGGAGCCTTCTTCATCATTGTCCCTTTTCCCGCGGACTTCTCCTTCGTAACCAATGACATCTCCTTAAAGATCCGGCTGACCGCCGGCGCCTCCGGTTCTCGCCCGGAGCGGGTATATGGGGAACCTGGAAACGCAGTAAAGCGACGCACCAAATCTTGTTCCTAAACCGAGCAACCTGTTTGTCTTCGGCGACATAGATCACGTGCTCGGTTCCACGAGCACCCCCGTCTCGAGGTTCCGACCATGTCTAAACATGCATACGCGTGACAACAACGGACAGGATTCAATTACCTTTCCCAGGTTCAGGCACCATCTTCTTGCCCGAAGAGTGAATGAAGCCGTCTCCAGACACTATGTGAAAACGCCAACGCTGGGCGATGATACCTTAACGTCGGGGAGATTCTCGACCGACAACTGGTGTGTATGGAGGACACCTTTGTATCCCGTATTCCCGGACCGAGATCCGCCGTCAGTCGTCAGGCTGCGCCAAAAACGGATACAACGTACAGTACTTACCAAAAACCTGACAGTGACACTCGTGCGTCCCGCCCCTCTGCGCCACCCGTCGAACACGCTGATTCGGTCCAAACCGGATCCACTCCCAGACTCTCAGAGCGCCTGTTCGGCAGGCGGCCGAAACATAAGCGGGTCAAACTCGGTCCCGCCATAGAGCAACGAGAGGTTGACGTGGCGTCAAGTTCTTGGCGAGCGGTCCGCCGGCAAAGACCTCCATTTGTTCCGTTTTCGTGAAAAATAGGTTTTTCTGGTATGTATTGAGGTTGAGGTCACGACTCGGAGTTCCTGCTGTGTATGCCGCAACTGGCATGTGTTGGAACTCTGTACAGGTCTTATTTATGTTCGAAATACGTTTTCTAGTTTAACATTTAGGCTATATCGGTCGAGGTCAAGCCGTCATGCTGTCTATCTGAAGGTAGGAAACATTGTGCCTTTGGCAACTAACCGGCTTTTCATTCGGACCCGGCTAGTGGTCTAAGCCACACGTTAAGTGAACATCATACTTGTTTACTAGCTGCGCAGCTGTCATTTTTTGTGTCAATCCTACATAATTCTTTACATGCCGTCGTTCGAGGTGTCAGGATGCTTACTTATCGTATTGCGGTATTCTGGCATATCTCTTTAAAGAGTAAGAACTTTGTCTGATATGCCATCCGCAGCATGGGCGCTGAAACTGTCAAGTGTACCGGTGTACAGAAGGATGGGCGCGCAGGAATTTAGACTGGATTCTTCGGCGCAACGAAGTATACACCGACCAAGGATGATCGGTGATAGATGTGACGACCTAGAATGAGATTGTGATCTGACTTGCGTCAGTCGAACCGGAAGATATACCAACCGTATCACTGGCATCCAATTGAGCTAGAACTAGACGCAGCCGCGGACCATGAAGGCAAATTAAAGTGAACTTGACCTGGCCGCTCCAGATGCAGCGCCTGATCATCAAGCCATCAACGTCCTGACCCATTGATGGTTACGAGCGCGTCTAGGTGGGATCGTTGTGCCAGCGAACGTCGCACCCGAGGCAGTGTTTATGGCTCAGATCGTGTTCCTGAATCCGTATTGTCGGGCCCTCATACTACAATGTGGGTGTCGTTTCCATTTTGTAGGGGATTAGGTACCATCATGAGAGGGCACGGACGACCACTGACGAATTCTGAAGAGGAATGATGGTAGCCAAATGGTGTGATCAGAGATGTGAGGGTGGTAAAAGAGAGTAGCAGATGCAAGTGCCGAGCGGTCAGACTGGATCATGAGTTTCAAACTTGATGATACGGGTCGTTGGACTCCGGCCTATGAGTTCCTGTTTGTACTGCGGGATCAGGCTCCCGAAAAGCTTGATTACAAGGAGGTGGCGGTGGATCGTAGGGAAAACAAGGGTGTGACTTCGTGGAAGGCTATTCGTGCGGACCGCGATCCGTTGCCGGATTTCCAGGGATTGCTGGACTCCGGGCCGCGCAAACATCCCGTCACGGTGTTCCTTACATTCTTGTGGTTACTAAACCATGCTCATTGCTTGTTTGAGTAATGGAAACACTCCATAGCCGTGTGTTGTCCTGAAGAAACTGACGGCAGGCTGCCAGTGATATCAGACATTGGATGCACCGGCCATCCTGGTTGATGACACCCCTGGCTCCGATGGCTGTTAAGTAAGTTTCCAGCAGAATCAGAAATCCAGAATCTCAAGATGGTCTGTTCAATGCCAACGGATCAATTTTGAAGTCTGTTGAGGGTCACCACGACCCGCTACGTCGAAGGTAGCAACGCGACCAGGTCTGATAATCGCCGAAGCTATCCGTTGACCAGTGGTGACGCAAACTGAATAAGTACTTGCTGGTCACTCAGCAAGCAACACAGACGGAAAAACCATCTTCAAATTGCACATGGGACTCCTTGGGCGGGCTGTTGGGCGGGCAAAGTTTGAGCCATTATGATTCCCATTCCATTAGTATCTTTGTTGCCGCGGCTCTGAGGGTCATATTTCGCGACTCGCAATTGTGATATTTTGCCGGTTGTGGGTTATCAGTGGCTGCAGTGAGAGTCTCATCACATTTTGATACGGGGTCCAGGGTTTTGGATCTCGTACGACATTCTGTTGTTTCCATCAGGCCGGATGTCGAATACTGTAGCTGATATCTGTGGAGGCCGCAACCGAGAGTGACAGAGGTCCAGACGGTGGGTTTGTCACTTGTAAGTACTTACTTAGATATTTCGTGAATTTTGTTTTGTAACAAGTTGGCATTCTTCGACGAGAGTCGTTACGACGTGTCAGTGCCCTCGGAGCTCGGACTGTGGAAGAAACCGCGGCTGCGCTGGCATACGGACACAAGCTACAAGTAGGAGTCCGTGCTGGATCATTCATCTGCTGCACTGGTACAGCCAATCGCTTCATCTTCAATGATTGTGCGTCACAAGCACCGGTTGGTGTTTTATTATATATCCGCTTCGAAATAAGCTGATCTGGATGATCTCTCTTTGCTTTGGAATAATTGGCGCTACCCCAGATACGGTGTGGTTGCCATGCAAACTCGGACACCTATATGATTAAGTAAACCTTGATTACTGCCGTTTACTATATTTGCAGGTGGAACGCTTCTGATATTCTTGGTTTCAGCTCTTACATTGGGTGACATTCTGACTCACACGCTCGCCAGATACGTGCCCATCACCGACTTGCACTGTCTTAGAAGGTGTTTTTGTGTCAAAAACTGGCTTCCGAGCCGTACTAGACGTATGCCCCAACGAGTCAGAGTTTGAACACGGACACAACGAGCTGCTTGCTCTACCATCATCACCCACCCTATCCGCCAAGTTCCAGCCTCTATTGCTTCCCTCTCCGCCCATTCTCTCCATGTTTTCTGGAATCCCCCTCGACTCCGCTGCTCTTGTATCAACAGTTCTTGAAGGTGTTTTGTACGGTGTGGACCTTCATTAATTTTGGGAACCATTTTCCGCTGAACATAATTGACGTAGGGTTCTCATTATTATTGTTCACCTGCACCATATTGGTGTTAATCCAGGGGAAAAGCTATCATAAATCGAATCTGAAGATGGTCTGGGTGGCTGTCGCCCTCATGGTCTTGAGTACTGCAGTCAGTTCTGCCGAATCATCCACACATTCTTGGTTCTTTCCTCACAATATATCTGCTTTTTCAAGCATATGATCATCAATGTCATCCGCGTTGACGACGGCCTGATACGGTACAGAAACATCCCTGAAGGATTGGTTCCTTATTTCGCAGACTTTCTCCAAAACACGTTTATGATAAAGAATGCAATATTAATCTTTCAAACACTTCTGGGAGACGGCGTAGTGGTGAGTCGTGATTTCTGAATGACCTGGTTCCGTTGCCAATTTTCACCTAGATATATCGGTGTTATGTTGTGTGGAACTCGATCTGGATAGTCATCGTCCCTTCAATCCTCTGGTGCATTGTAGCAGGTAAGGCGAGATTACTTGTTGGAGAACCCTCCCCCCCCTTCACTGAGAGTGTCTGCATCACAGTGACTGGTATTCTTCCGTTTTACTGCATCTCACGAGGCCTCGACAATATTCCAAAAGTGTTCATTTGTCGGCAATCTTGGTTTGCGGGGGTGTTCTTTCTGTCAACCCTCACGGCCAACTTGGTCAGCGCTGGTGAGCCTGCTGATAACATCAGAATTGGGTCAAGGTCTGAGCGGAATGTTAGGGCTCCTGGCATATCGAATCTGGACCATAGAACGCAATTCCGATACCATCCGACTGTCCAGGCAGAGCCCAATGATACCATTCCTCCGCGTCTTCGTTGATGCGGCGCTTTTGTACTCTGCTACCCTATTCACCGCGCTTCTTTGCTACGTCACTTCCAACAACGGGGAGTACGTTGTGTTAGACATGGTGAATAGCATACTCCTGATAACGATCTGTTCCTCGAGGCTCAGTTCTTCCGTATATAGGTCATACCGATCATTTCCATTTCGCTCTACATGGTCCTGATTCGAATGGCCCTGAGGCAAGAGACTGCACCACGTCTCCACTACACAGGAGACAACTCTGTTGTTGATTTCTGGTCAACCGATCAAGGGATGACCACTATCATAAGTTCATGCCTCTTTATTCTCGACGAGTGATTTTACCCCACTATATCAGCTTGGCAACGTAGGGAGTCGGGAGGAAAACCGGGAACTGCAGCACTGTGCCAAGTAAAGACGTCCGACGCTGCTGACCAGTGCCACGTTGCCGTGTGAGCTCCATGCATTACAGATAACTAGCATTCGGTGTTCTACCATGCGTGCAATCGATGCAACCTTGTGCTGAACATGATCCCTTTCATCGCTAATACTCCTTGTCCAAGAAAATGCCGCCGACGGAGGTAAGGCTGTCACTGGTCATTGGGGGCGTTATATTAAAGAGCGCCAAGAGTGACGCACCTAATCATTACTTGCAAGTGTGTGTGATCAATTGTCGATCACATACATTACTAGCACGGACATACATGCCAACCCATTGACAGTACGAGCGTTCCGTGATGCATCGTTCTATTTAGCCTTTCTGATATCACTTCACCAAGTATTTCCAATTTACAGGGAATATCAAAATTGACTTCTGCAGTAGAGGAGAGAGTCCTCCAAACGGCTAGCACTAGCTCTCAGCGCATTAGTCTCGGATAGGTAAAGTGTTTCAAACAATATCCGCGGGTATCACTAAAAAGGAAACGCCAGGTGAGGCTCACGACTTAGGGAGATTCGGACGGGGGGATCTATTTTAGAGCCGTGCGCGTGAGGCTCGACACCTACGGTGACCTCACAGGTCACAAACTCCTAACATGCAGAACGAAGATGCGCTGCCTCAGGTGTTCAAGCTATCGTGTAATGCGATGGCTGTTACGTCACCGTACGCATCATGATCTGGATAAGAGAAACCACATATAAAGCTCCGGACATGCCCCTGTTCGCCCGCGATGAGCGTCATGTCGCTCTCCAAGATCCTTATCCTCCTCCCATGCGTGTGGCTCTTCAATGTATCCTTCATCCCCCCTAATCCTCCGCCGGATCAGTCCGAGCGTGTGCGTGGACCCTTTTACGAACACTTATTTCCAATAATAACCCCGGTTGTATACAGGGTATGTCCTTCCAACCCTAGATATGATTCGTTATGTTAAAGCAGGAGCTGACCGTCTGGATGCCGTAGGTGTGTGCATCCCTTCCTTGCATTGCTGAGGTGGCCGTCATGCTCGCCGCCCGTTATCCCTCCTGGCTCTCGTCCGAGGTCCTCTCCAGACTGGTCCTCTCTGGACAACTCCCCAATGCGCCCATCGACCCCTACTTTTTATCCGGGTGTGTGCTGGTCGTCGTCGGCAGCCTTGGGCGCATATGGTGCTTCCGCACCCTGAGGCATCAATTTACGTTCCAGCTATCCGTGCGCAAGGACCACACCCTCGTGACAACTGGGCCTTACGCAATCGTTCGGCACCCGAGCTACGTGAGCGGCGCACTGAGTGCGCTCGGCCTCATGCTCGTGATCACCGGCCCAGGCTCGGTCGTGCGGCACTGTGGCTGGCTCGAAACGACCTTTGGCAAGCTGTTCGTTGGCATGTTGGCAGTGCTGATCATGCTGCAGTTGCTGTTCGCGTATTCGCGGTGCCGGAGAGAGGACGCAATGCTGCGGGAGCGCTTCCGGGAGGAATGGGACCGATATTCGCGGACGGTGAGATATTGGATGATCCCTGGCGTACTCTAGCACCAGGATTGCGGTGCAAGGAGGCAGGGACGGAGATGGCGTGCAGGGGAAGATTAGGGACTTGTACTATTTCAGTGGACGGTGCTGTGCGTGTTCGGGCAGAGGCGGCCATTTTCGGGTACCTATCGGGTGGATTGAACGATGCATACCGGTACATGTCGGCGCACTATGTTTCAAGATAGCATTTCACGAACAAAACGAACGACATGATCCAAAGACATTTTCAAGACGTAAGCTACGATTAGAGCATCAACAACACCATGACGGGCGTGCTGTGCGGGACATACAAGGGAAGTTATATACTTATCCTTGCCTGCCGAGCGTACGGGTCAGGCGGCGTACGAGAGCGATGACTCCAAGCAGACGAAGACGAAGACTGACTGTCTCCCCAAAGAACCCTTTCCTCACTACCACCTCATGTTCATCCGAGCAACAAGGAGTACTCCAACGACGAGGGCACCCACGCTCGGCAGGGCGTGTGCAAGTCCGAAAGCACCATTGACCCCGCTGCCATGACTCGTGCCCGCCAACTCTTCAGCCGTGCCCTTGTTTCCGTTGGACGTAGCCAGCACGGATGGGTCGATCGTCACCGTGTTGTGCAGTTTCGTCATTGCTGTAGTCGCGAACGTTGTCGTAGGCCCTTGGTCCGACTCCACAAGCGCTTGGTCCGAGAGGAAGACGATCGCGGCCCCAGGCGCGGGAACTTTGACATTGCAGACGTTGTTGGCACAACTGACGGTCTGGACGTCAACATTTCCAACTGGCCGACCGTCGGAGCTGAAGGCGCCGCCGAAAGTCTGGCCGGCCCATGTTATGTTGGCCTTTTGTGTGACAGACGATGCCGCGAGGTATCTAATGCAAACATAAGCGGAGCACTTATGGGAAGATACAACCCTCACTTGACTCTGACTTGAGACGGGACCGATCCGCCGATAGAGATGCTAGCAGTGTAATCGCTCGCCCCGGTGTTATCATCAACAAAGTTTATGAAAGCGACACGTGCTGGCTGGCCGTTCTCGTAAATGGCATAGCCTGGAGTGAATTGATTGCCGTTGTTCATCCCGAGATCCAGAACTTGCGATTGGTTAGAGGAACCCAGAGCCTCAGCAACAAACAGGGAAGAGTAATACACAGGACCAACGGTCCATTGACGGAAGGACGACTGGTTTGTGACCGGGGCTATGTTCGAGTTGGGTATCAGACTTCAATTCCAGAAGAAAAGAAACTCACGGGTAAAAGGCTAGGGGTGCGAAGTCCGTCAGAAATCAAAGAAAACTGGTCAGGTGGAAAACCTACATTGTAATAGTCGCTTTGACCACCAACATGAAACATGGCATGACTGAAGTTCGAGTAAGCCATCTGAAGACCATAATCAACAGCCCACAGTGCAGCTGCAAAACTATCACTTAAGCCTGGAAAGCCACCGCATGACGCTGTATTGGTTTCCAGCATGATAAATGGCAACCCTTGTGACTGGGCGTAGGCGGTCGAGTTGAGATACCCTGAAACAAGTTGCTGCCCAGATGTATGCGTCAAGAAGTCGGGGAGACTGCCTTGTCCAGTTTGAGGAGCACCAACACCAAATCGTGCGTAACAGTTATCAGTTGGGTAACTAAAACGTGTCGTCATTTCGCAGGAAACCAACGCCAGTTGACGAGTGAACGCACCGTTCCACAGCCAAAGCGGCCAAACTCTGCCTGAAGTCGGTGACAAAACCGGTGTTCCATACATCTTCGGGCTGCCAAGCAGTCGCCAAGTTAGGGCCAACGAGGAGACCTTTGTTGGGAATGTTAGAATCATTGGCGACGGCTTGTATGAACTGTCCAAATTCATTCTTGTAGTCAGAAGGGCCGTAGGTCTAAAGGGAGCTTTAGTTTTTGAGGATCAGATAGAAAGGATCGACTTACGATGGGTCGATGGCCGTGTCGTGAGTAAAAGTCAGGTTCATTACCTGACTAAAAGCTGTTAGCATGCGTAGCTGGCCTGAATAATGTCACACTTACCGGCAATCCAACCAGATAATCACCTAGGATCGATTCTCCAACTTCTGCAATCTGAAGGCGCCAGTGCTGGGGGTCAATGAAAGGGACACCTGATAGTGTGGATTAACCAAAGGAACCACTCGGAATCTCGGAATGCTAGACCTACCCAGGTACCAACGGACGTTGGTGAGTGAGGATATTTGTCCCAACATCTTGATGATCTCAGAAGTGTAAATCAACGGCGGTGTTTCAGTCTGCAAAGGCAACAGTGCATCAGACCAAACCTTCTGTTACATGTAGAATAATTACCGGATTAGAAGATGGAGCTACGTGTTTCTCGAGTGCGGAACCGTCGGGAATAGAATTAACCATGGTGGCGAAGTCTTGTGTATTACCACCGACACGTATATGGACACTGCCTGCACGTTCCCTGATGTTGGCCATTAAGTTGAGGAATGGAACCTGCAGGAATGAGCTACAGTAGACTGGTGTCAGACGCGAAGTCGTGAATGAGTACAAGATGAATGGACTCCGAACCTGTTTAGACCAACTGTAGCACAACAGTCATTACAACTTGCCAACAACAAATAGCTAATTGGACACTTACGGACTTGTGTGACGACACTGAGTTCTATGCTGAACCCAAAGAACGAACCTTGCTGGGGTATCGAAAGGCCGGAAACTGATCCGGTCTCAAGTTGGACAGCAAACGAAGTGGGTGGAGGAGGATTAGGCACAGGAGGGGGGGTTAGGGTAACATCATCATAGGTAGCAGCACCGGTATAAGATGCAGAGGCAGCTGTCACTGTCCCCAAGGGTTGCTGGACATGAGGACCGTAGGCGGTGACGGCCGCGCGGACAATGCTAATCGCTAGCAAAAAGGAGTGGACGAGGAGAAGACGCATGTCTGCCTATGAAAACTTCAGCATTAGAAAGAGATTCAAGATGACGAGTTGATCTGTCACTTACAGTACCTTTCCCTCAGGAAACGACGAACACCAACTGTCGACGAAGGAAAGAAAAGAAACGTACAATCAGAAGGTCAGGGTTGCTCAACTTATAAGCATTGCTAAAGTTTACAAACAGCCACTGAGCCTCGGAAATGGATGCTAGTCGAAGTCCAGCCGGCGGGACCTGGTCGGTTCGACAACGCGAGCTCCGATTGGCTGGAACTAGCTCACACTATACCTTTTTTGTCTAATGGCCTACGTACTAGCCGGCGAGGCTTCGGCCTTGGCAACGCACTTTTCCATGAGTACTTGAGGCTCGGGCTCCCGGTGGACCTCGAAGAAAAGTAGAAGATAGATCAGTATTACCGTATTCAAATGCGGATAATGTGCTGACGACTCTTGTTAGCTTATAAGAATTTTTGCAAGAGGCACTCGGACAAAAGTTCCCACAAAAATATTTACGTATTTGATCACGTTCAATTCAGCCCAAACTTATTCTAGGGAACCACGATGAAGAGGGCTGCCATAGGCTCCAAGCAAGTTGCGGCGAGTACGAAGTACGACCGGCCTCCTATCATCCCTGATGGTTCTGGCCTCAGGGCGCAGAGCCTTTTGGCTTCAAGGGTCCAGCTTAGTTGCACCGAAAAGGCTGAAAAGTCGCTGAAAATAAGTTCAAAATAGCGGTCACGGCAGCTTTCCATCCCCGCTCCACGTTGCTGCAAGGCCTGAATTATTTATATCTGATAAGATCCTCAACGTGACGGTGGGATTCCGAGCTTCCTCGCTCCCCAAGCTAGGCATCGTGAGTAGTTTGGAGATTGCTGATCATCCTACTAACCATCAAAATGTCACCTCTCCGCTACAGTGGTTCGTCCCCCTTCTACAAAGAGCTCGCAGAGTTAGCTGTCCCGATATCCGCCAAGTTTACCAACACCACCCTGCCTCAGTCCGGCTTTACAGGCAAGAATGTCTTCTAACTCGATCGATAACTCTCACCATGCTTACATCCTATTGACCTTTTCAGTCGCACGCGTTTCCTATCTGATTCGTGACCATGCAAGAAACGCTCTGCGATCCGTCACGAAAGCGTTCACTCTAGGCGGCCCGGATTTTCCCATCGGCGGCCTGATAATTCCCCCAGCGATCAACCACGATCCGTCCGATATCGTTGCGTTGCTCCCAGCGCCGTCTGAGAGACGTCACGCACTCCTCAGAGAGGTCCCCGATGTCGGCGGCGCCAAGAAACGTTATGTGGAGGTCTGGTCGGGAGCTCAGCTCGAAGCATCACTCGAGGTCACTAAGCTCCATGGGTCGTTCCACATAGATGGTATGCTACTCATTGGATCGTCGGGCCCGAATATTCACCCGCTTCATCGACTCACCTGGCAGATTACTTTAAATCGTTCTCGTTCGCTCCATCCGAAACCGCGTTAGTGTACACCGCTGAAGCGAACCCCGAGACGACCACGGAGAGAAATGACGATCCGTTCCCGAAGTTCCGCTTCGTTCCACACTTCGGAGAGCAGCTGCACACCAGGAAGCGTCCCATTCTTTTCATGTTCCGCTGGCGGTCTTCGAACGAAGCATCGCTCAGTGACAACGATATCACACCTACTGCCTCGGTCACCGTCTTGTCACTTGACCAGCCTCCCAATGTTCCTGTTGTATTTGGTCAGGCGACTTTTGTTACCGAGACTCGTCTCTTTGCTACTGGATACGAGCGAACTGCTGACGGGAAGCAGTTGGGTATCAAGTACTGTTTGAATCGGCCATCTAGCATTTGGGAACTCTTCCTTCCTGACGAAATCTCGAACACTGCCACGACCGTGTCCTGTGAATCTGTCAGGATTGAGACGCAAGGGCGTTCATGCCGTTCTCCACGCGTCCTGTTCGACGAGGATCGCGTTCCAACGAGTCTGTTTTGGCTGTCCAATCCACTGGGTGGCGCGCATGCGTCTACAGTTTCCCTTCATGCTCGTGATTTGAAGGGGAATACGGGAGACAGGATCCTCGTGGATGCAGTATACGATCCCTCGCCTGGCGAATTCCCTGGATTGTACATCGACTACAACATGGCCGATAGTCCATTCCTTAAACTTGACGATAAGACGTACCTTTTGACACAGTCTCTCTGGCGGTCTCGTTCAACGTTGGTCTCGATCGACGTAGACACCGGTACTGTACTGGAAGTCGCGCCCGATGAGCGTTCAGATAGCTCAAGACTATACAGCTGGAATTTGCTCGCGACCGACGGAGTACGTTTGGCCATATGTTCTCGAAGTAGCCCGACGTCTCCACCCGAAACTATTCTTTTGACTTTCAAAAATGAAGGGCTTTCGCCAGCTTTCATGATTCTCAATAGACCCACCCTTTCTCCAAAACGTGCGTACCACGATGCTCCAGGAGATAGATCCTAGCGCTGATGCTCATTGCAGTTCAGGCAGCGGTTTCTAGCCTTGAATCACGCGTCATACCCATTCCAGATAGATATCCGGTCGAAAGTATAGTCGTTCGGTCGAAAGAGTCGGTACAAGGATCCAAACCTGTTTGCTTGACGTTCATACACGGAGGACCGCACTCGTGCAGTGTGACGTCCTTCACATCGGGCGTGCTCGCATATGCGCTCGAAGGCTGTGAGTCAACCAATGCTATCTATGCATCGCCGATCCGAACCCCTTGTTGAGCGAGACCTGCAGATACCATATCTCTGCCGAATTACACTGGATCCACGGGATTCGGAGATAAATGTATCCAAGATCTCGTCGGGAAATGCGGCACCCTTGATGTGGCGGACTGCTTGGCGACGGTCGAAGAACTGATCCGTCTCGGGGTTTCAGAGTCAGGTCGCCAGATTGTTCTAGGTGGGAGCCACGGCGGCTTCCTGACTGCTCATCGTAAGTCTCTCTCGAGACCCTCCTATCTCTCGCTCTGTACATCCGATCCGACGTTCTGACCACGACAAAATCATGATCTACCAAAAGTCATTGGCCAATACCCGGACACCTTCACCGCAGCTGTCGTGCGCAACCCGGTCATCTCCGTGGGCGAGTTCTTCAGCGCGTCCGACATCCCTGATTGGGCCATCAGCG
>JBBPPC010000469.1:0-17736 GCA_038091775.1 Leccinum olivaceopallidum | reverse complement strand
CTGAACAGAGGACAGATCGTCCCCCTCGGGATGGATCCTGAACCCGGGTCGGAGCCCGACACGACCACCAACATGGACGTTGCGAACGAGACCGGTTCCCGGCCCACCGTTCGGAAGGAGGGTCATGCCAAGTACGTTCGGCAGTGTAACCTGCGCACGGGAGAGGAGTTTCGGATCGTGGCGGACAACGCACCGCTCATGAGCTCGACGGTGGAGATGGCCAGTTTCGACAAGTCCCTGGACGTGGCAGTGGTGGACGAGATACAGATGATCGCAGATCCCGAACGTGGTTCTGCATGGACAAGCGCTGTCCTGGGTCTGCCTGCACGCGAGATCCATCTCTGTGGCGAGGAAACGGCGGTGCCTATCATTCGCGACATCCTCAAGGACACAGGGGACGAGCTGATCGTCAATCGATATGAACGTCTCACGCCTTTGGAGGTTCAAGAGTCGTCTTTGGATGGTGATTTGTCCCAGATCCAAAAGGGAGACTGTCTCGTCGTGTTCTCGCGTGATGGCATATTCGCGGTCAAGGGCAAGATCGAGGAGAGAACTGGTCTGCGCTGCGCAGTCGCCTATGGGAGACTGCCTCCCGAGATTCGATCCGAGCAGGCTGCGCTCTTCAACGACCCTCAGAGCGGTTACGACGTTATCGTCGCTAGTGACGCAGTCGGAATGGGACTCAACCTGTACGCACGTTCTGAATGAGACCTACACCGTCCCGTCACTCATGTGCTGTATTTTTCAGCAAGATCAAACGTGTCGTGTTCGAAACCCTTTCCAAGTTTGACGGTCAAGAGATGCGACCGTTGTCGATATCTCAAATCAAGCAAATCGCCGGGCGAGCAGGACGTTATGGATTGCACGGTCAACCTGGTGGTTTCGTCACCACGCTGCACAAGGAAGACATACCAACGCTCTGTCGAGCGCTCGCGACTCCCGTGCCTCCTCTCGCCTGTGCCGTCTTCGATCCTCCAGGACACTGGATGGAGGACGTGTCGCAGGTTCTCCCGCTCAGGGCTACTACGCAGGCGCTTCTTGAGGTGCCGTCGTACGTGTCCTGCATCCGCCTGCCCTTTCGTGCCGCCACGCAGACCCGGTTAGGCCAGTTAAGCGAGTTCATGGACACGCACGCCAGGGATCTGCTCTTGTCCGACCGACTGCTGTTCAAGAATTGTCCGATCCAGTGGTCAGATCCGATCGCGCTCGATGTACTCGCGCAGATCCTGCGTTTGTACACTAATGCGATACGCGTGGAGCTCGACGCTGTGTTGTCCGTCGCTCCGTTTATGGATGTGTTGGAGAAAGTAACACGGATGATGCGCGACTCTGACCACCAACCAAAGGTACGCGCGTGCAAAGAGGCGCTGAAGCATCTAGAGGGGCTGCACAAGGTGCTCGTCTTGTATCTCTGGCTGTCGTTTCGCAACGCGATGGCTTTTTACGACGCGGACGAGGCGTATGCACTTAAAGCTCGTGTGGAGCGTGCGCTAGAGTGGTGTCTCGGGCAGGTGTCTTCGCGTGCGCACGGACACGGGAGGAGGGTCTTGGAGGGCGTTGCGGAAGCTCTGACGCGGTCGGGGGAAGACAAACTGGATTATCGGCATCAACGGAGGGCGAGGGTGGGTGGGAGAGATTGGGTGGCGGGGGTAGCAGCTGCGAAGACGGTCGCGGGGAGCGCGGGGCGGTAGCTTGAGGCGTTCGCGAGGTACAGTACCCTTTGTTATATTCTTGAATGGATATCTCAACGCATCCGCCTACAAGTCAAATGCTACCCGCACTGAGCAGACGCCACGCCTTCCTTCGTGAACGATCACTCTGCGAGAGAGGAGAGTGCCCGGGACAGAATGAATGAGCTATACTAAGAATAGTACTGAGGGACGAGAACGAATGGAAGAGTGACGCAGAAAGCCATGGTGTGAGACTATTTGTGGAATCGTACGTAGAGGGGGGAAAAGCGCAAGGCCAGACTTTCGGAGTGAGCGCGGGGGACCATGATCGAATGTAAGAAAAAGGCTTGATTACGATATCGATTCAGAGTGGAACTTGATTTCCTCATCGAAATATTCACGACCAAATAGCGACGACACGTGAGATATCGATGAAGCGCCCAGGGCACAGGGTATGCGTGCACGTGTGTGGCGATGATGGCATGAACGACCATTGTCACATTCTCTTTGTACTTGAACCTGACCCAGTATGTTTTCTAAGTTGCGCTCAAGGAAGAGGAATCACGGTGAGTAGTACGTATGCAAGGCCACCGATGAACGGCGCTGATAAGAGCAACAGAGCCGAATAAAGCGAACAGCCCACTTTCCTAAGTGGGCATATTGAAGGCGAGCAAGATATCGATGAAATCGAGCGCCCAGGGCACAGCGTACCTGCGTGAGAGTGGATGAGCGTGCACGTGTATGGCAGGCGATAAACGCGCACTGAGAGTGAACGACAAGACACTATCTTTGTACCTGACCCAGTATGCTTTCCGACTTGCGCTCAAGGAAGAGGAATGGTGAGTAGCATGGAGGCAAGGCCATAGATGAACGGCGCTGACGAGAGCAACAGAGGCATCCGAGAGGCTGCCCGTGCTTACCCGTTCAATATCAATCATGAAAGAAAAAAATGCAAAAAGCTCCACCTCCGATGTCGCACCTGACGCGAAGGCAATCGAAATCGTTGCTCAAGATACGATGTATGCGGTTGCTTTTCTTGCTGATGGGGAGCATGTCGTGAGCGGTGGATGGGAGCGGAAAATCCGACAGTGGCGAGTGAAGGATGGCAAGGAGGTGGTGAAGCCAATGGACGTTGGGAGTTCAATTCGGGGCCTGGCAGTCACACAAGATGGAAGGTGGATCGTGTGTGGGACGCAGAGTGGTCGAGTGATCGTCTTGGATGCGAAGAGCCACAAAAAGGTGACAGAGTTCTACGCACACAACGGTTGGGTGCGTGCGGTGGACGTTTCAGCAGATGGGACGAAAATCGCAACAGGAGGAGAGGACTCGACACTCAGTGTCTGGTCGTTTTCCGATGGCAAACGACTCCTTGGCCCATTCGAACACGACCACTGGGTGGCTGCAGTCAAGTTCTCTCCCAACGGACGACACATCGCTACTGCCAGCTCGCAGTGCGAATCTGTTCGGGTCTATGACGGCAGCAACATCCTCGCAGATTTTCCAATTTCGGCCGATTGGACATACAACGGAGGATCCCTCGCCTGGACGAGAGACTCCAACCGCCTCTTTGCCTTGTCCAATGACGGCCATATTCACTGTTTCGACGTGTCCACCAAGAAAACGCTCGCGAAATGGCATATACACTCGCACTACTTGTCGAAGGAATGGGGCTCCATCGCACTGGCATGCAACGACACAGTCATCGCAGCCTCCGATCATTCGTCGCTCTCATTCTGGGACACTAGGACACATCAACAAATCGGGACCGTCATCCAGCCCCTCTTAATCTGGTCCATGGCCATCTCACCAAGCTCCAACATTGCGGCCCTTGGAGGCGGCTACATCACGCTGCGGAATCTTGATGACATCCTTCCATCACCTTACCGCGACAATGTGAGTAAAGCTACTCGCGCGAGATCACGTCTTTAACAACTTGTCCTTGGCTGCTCCAGGTGCGTTTGGAGCGAGAAATTCGGTGCTTGAAGGTTGTAAAGAGCGATCTCGAAGATACGGTCCAGTCCCTACACGCGCGGGACTCCCGTCAAAGTACGTTTATTGGCTAATTATATGACTATGCTCCGTTGATATTCGTTTCCATCAGAGGACGACATAGCGAATCTCGAGAAAACTATCAAGGCGCTACGTACCCAGCTTGCTACATCCAACGAGGAAAAGACAGGCCTCAATGAAACGATCAATTCCCTTCTCGCACAGAATGAAACCTCAAGTGCGTTCCCTCCGCCTTAAAATCCACTTCGTTAACAGTCACATGTATCAGATCGCAAAACCAGGCATCTTGATGAATCGGATAAGGAACTCCACAGCGTTCTCTGACAATCGTCCATCTTCTTGGGGTTCTCTCAGAATCCCAGAAGCCTGGGTCTCTGTGGGAGAGCATCTGGAACACGCGCGGGTGGACATATCAGGAGTACGTCGCTTCGAGGGTTGTCCAATTTTTTACACAGAAGATTGGAAGCCATACCTTGGTCTGGAGATATACAATCACAAGGAATCACCTATCAATCTCGCCGAGATGGAACAGGCAACCAAGTTTGCTACTCGGGCCCTCGCCAAACTTCAGCCGGGGCTGACGAGGGTGCGCGAGAAACTCTGCCTCGCTTCGAAGCGCCGAACAACGCGGAAGGAAGACGTCGCGTATTCATTGTTCAGTATCTTCAACGTCACTATCCCAGTAATATATGGCGAGGGTAACCAAGCAGTCGGTCGTCTCTTGAAACACATTCTCACACGGTCGGATAATGTCACGATTCTCGCTTGGGCAGTAACAACAGCTACCTCCCTTTAGATCTCACCGTTTATGATCAAGTCGTCCCCCCTCACGTCCCGCAACCGATCGAAGCCATTGAGATGGAGAGGATGACGATGGCATTACAGTCATCCTTGCCCGACCCCCTGCTCGCCATTCAATCTTACGAGCGGCTGCACGACCTTCCCCCTCTTTCGATCATCACTGATCGACTCCGCCTTCCTGTATTTATTTTCTCCTTGACATCCCTCGTCGCTATCACAGGGAAACCTGCACCGGACTCGATCGTTCATGTTTATCATGCCACCACGCCCATCCTCGGTGACATACGCATCGAGACCGACGACGACTTGGTTGAAATGCACGGCTTGATGCTCATCCACCCCTGAATCAGCCCCCTTCCGGACAGGGATTTCTCCGGCGGGGCTGCTCAGTTTGATCTAGCTATGCGTGCATTATGGCTGGTCGTTCGACTGATGCAGCCGTTTGGTGCGCTGTTGCTTGCTTCGGAGGGGCGCGTACTGTACAAACGTGTCGCGACGGACAGTTTTATCAAGGCTCAGATCCGGGCAGAGACGGCGTTGGAGAAGTTGATGGACAGCGTGCGGATAGTCGACGTGCAGTACTCGTTGATTGTTATTGGCTTTGGTTATTGTGTACGATGGACTCCTTTCTGGACCTGTAAGTTTCCCCACTTTCGGAATGACATCTTTGTCGTGACTATATAGTACCGATATGCGCTTTTATTTCTTCCGTTTTACCTCTGAGTCCTGACAGCCGCGAACAACGGAACAAGTTGCTGTTCAGCAATTCGGAATAATAAGACATTCAACGTTCAGCAGTGAAAAGAGGGCGGGGATGCTTTGCCCGGCATCCGTCAATCGTTAAGATCTGATCCTCCGATCGGGATCTTGGACTCAGGACGCTCGGGAAACTTGACGTTGAACGTATCGGCTGATGGATAAAGATCGCAGCGCTGCTGCAGAGAAAATAAAAAAAGACGGATAGCTGACCCAGTTTCTAGACTTGAGGCGACGTTGCTGTATTGGCGTCGTTTGTGATTCAATATTCAATCATAATGCAATGACATCGACCAAGACAAGACTGTCCCGCGTAATTCCCCCTGGTCTAAATCCATACATAGGCTACTATAGCGCATCACAGACGACCGGTAACATATAAATCCAAAATCGTTGTGAATCAAACCGTCAGGATCTTCTGCTGGTCCGTCGTGGCCTTCTCTATGTCACCTGGCACTTCGTTCCTGATGTCTGAGTTGCCACTATACACCGTCCTGCGATCGACCGAGTACTCCCGCAGGAACCACGCCAGAATCAGCGAGACCCCGGCCAACACAGTGCACACGATCCACACCGTCGCGACCGAACGCGCCCACGCATGTAACACCTCATTGCGCAGCCCGACGTCCTTGTTTGTTTGAAACGGGGTATGTAATCAACCGTGAGTCAACCAACAAAAAGGAGAAAAAGAAGACAAGCTGTGTGACGCACAGGAATCAAATGGACTTGGCCCACACTACCGTTGAGCTCCGTGATGCTGTCGCCGAGTCCGAGACTTTGGACGCCTGGGATCGCTGCGAGTTTCCGAGGAAGGACGATCGCGATGATGGCCTCGCTAACTGCAAGTCCTACGGCTCCACCCAGCGAGCTAGAAGAAGGAAAGGACCACTTTAAGAGAGTGGAATAGGTCAAAGAGGGGGATTGATTACCGAAGGAACATAAAGGCGCTCGTCGCAGTCGCCATATCTTTCAAAGGCATCGCTGCCTGGAGCGCCACGAGTGGAACTTGGAACAAGAATCCCATCCCAACGGCCGCGACCAATGGAAAGAGTTCCTGTTTAGCACTTCGGAAGTTGGCTAAGATTGCGCAGAACGATACATTCGAGAGAGGGAGGAAAAAACAAGAGACGCACGTGCTCGACGTGTAATCCAGCATGATCAAGAGGCCCGTGCCTACGGTAAACAACGTAGTCCCAAACCAGATTCCTGGTCGATTCCTTCCTGTCTTTGAGGCTATGACTCCAGCGAGGCCGCTGAAAGCGGAACAAAGGAGGGTGTACGGAAGCATCCTGAAGAAAACAAATGAGTGAATGCCATGGGATGCGAGCGGAAGAACCAAAGCACTTGACGCCTGCACCAACAGCCGAAGAGCCAAGGACTGTAGTACGGTCAATAGGGTGTTTGCATGCGACAAAGTGAGTAAGAAAACCTTGAAAGAACAAGGGAAGATAACTAAAATAGAAGTTAAGCAACGTGATAAAACCGAGGCCACGACGAATGGGGTCGTTCAGGCTCACAAAACCGTTGAAAGGAAAGCAGCGTTGTTAAGAAACGCTGTCGCCAGCAGACATACAGTAGTTCGCGTCTGCACAACACTATAAGAACGGCATACAAAGCTCAAGCGCAGGTTCAAGATATCACCTTGAATAAGCGGGGTGGAAGTATAGCGACGCGCTTTGTAAATGCCTCGTTGACTGCGCCAATGACAAGTAGAACCGCCCCCGCGACGAGCAAGCTGACCGTCTGAGGCTGCGACCCTAGGAAACCCGATGATTCAATCACTCAACACAGAGAATATTGAAAGAGACTAACAACTTTCTGCACCAAAGCTGAGTCCTATAAGAAGGCAAATTACACCTATGACGAGACTGAAAATTCCGAAGATATCTAGTTCGGCAAGTTGCTCAAGAATTGGGCGGTTCGAAGGAGGAGGAACATTAAGGAAGAAAAACAACAGTGTCGCCGCAATGCCACTCATGGGTCTGAGATATTTCACGATCAGAGATACTTTGATTCAAGTCATCAGCACGTACAAATTAATCCAAAAACACCATCTCCATGACGCGTGATGCGCTAGAACCTTGGTTGAGTTAGCTGGGAGGCAGAATAATCGAATATTGTGATCTTACACCACCAATAAGTGGCCCAGAAACACTGTCCATAACAGGGTTAGCGAACACCAGACCGAAGGTTGTAAAAGGACATCACCTCGCAATACTATATGTGCCCCCGAATAAGCCACCATACCGACCTCGCCTAGTGTAGATCGTCAGCCCGAGCAAATAGTCAGATTCTTATATGCGCACTCCCTCAACGGTACAATATCTGAAATGATGATCATCGAGAGCTGCATGAGACCGCCGCCGCCGACTCCTTGGAGTGCCCTGGACACAATCAGCCAGGTCATATTTTGCGCAGCACCACAAAGCGCTGATCCAAACTGTCGTCACAATAAGAAAAAGATAAAGTCGTTCAACTTGATTAGACAAACAAACCGAAAACACAAAGATGGACGAGTAAAGGAGTGTTTTCCGACCTGGAGGGTAGATTAGGGATCTCGTCCCTGAGACGTGTCGTCAATGAAATACCTCACCAAAAATATTGGATAGGTGCCCATAAAGGGGGCCAAATGCTCCCGCGGCAAGCAAATATGAACTGATGTAACGCGAGTAAACTAGTGATCGGTAAAGAATGTAATGAATTGACCATACTTGGCAACCCAACTGTAGTTATTCCCCCCGTCAAGATGGGCCACGATGGTGGGGAGCGTAATTGCAATAATGGACTTGTATTCCACAAATCAGATCTACCCCACGATAATTAAGCCCACTAACTCACATGATCCAGTGCTGCAAGAAACACCGTACACAATAATGCGAGGGAGACAATGCCTAGTCTGTTTTTGGGCAAAACATACTCCTCATCTTGCCTCCAGGAAGAACCTGGTTCCTCCGAGTCAGCCTTCCTCTTTGCACTATGATTTTCTTGACGGGAAGGCACGGATGTCATAGCTCGGAAGCTGGAGTTGTCTGGAGACGACTCAGGGTTTCGAGGAGGAATGCTGCATCAGTAAATTACCAGATTGCTCTTTTCTAACCTTTCACACTTGGGACACCAAAGTGAGACACGAAGGCTCCGAGTCCGAAATTATCGAACTCTACGACGCCGCAAAAGCACATCGACACGCTTTATGCCCGCGGACACTGCTACCAAGTAGCTTAATGTTCGCACTCTTCCTCTGATCAAGCACTGTTTCACAATCACTTCCACTGGCATTGTGACAAGTTATCAATAGCCCATGACAAACGACCGGTAACATACAGGTCTCACCACACCGTACCCTTCACACCGTGGTATGTGCCAGCAAAGCGCTGCGGCGGAAGTCTGTGGCGTCTAAAACGGCCGGCGGGAGTCTTGACCTAAAGACATACAGGTCCAAAATTGCCATGGATCGGGTTCCGACTCAACTGCTTCTGATTTCCATCTGGTTTGTCCAGCGTGATCTTCTCCTTCAACCTCGCCCGTTAAGTCCGACTCGCCGCCACTCAGTCCTGCCAGCGATTGACCGATGACTCCGGCAGGAATAGCATCAGAATCAGCGAAACCCGACCAAGACCCACACCGTCGCGACCGAACGCGCCAGGCGTGTAACACCGCATCCAAGTCTAGAATTGCCGTGTTATGATGAAACGACTCGTATGTTCTTACCATTGTATAAGTTATCAGTTGAGTTGAAGACTTGGAAAAGTACAGGCCGCATCACGGCGAAAGACTGTATGCCATTCAAATCCCAAGCATGTGGGAGACTGGCAATGAGCACTTTTCGTAACGATTCGCATTCGATATTGCCGGGTTCCTCGGACTCGTCGCAGCAGCAGCAGCAGCTTCCGTTCGAGATGGACGAACGAGAGGCGAGGGACGTGAACGTCGTTTCCGAGCATGCGAAGCCTGGGAAACCCAAATTGGAGACGAAGGTGGAAGCGACTGAAGGGGCAGGCTCCTAACCATCCGCTAGCCTTGGGAGAGAGAGTGGCGGTGTTCTGTTCGAAACCCCTCCGATGCGGCCGTCATCGACATCGGCCGACCAACTTGAATCGATTCTTTGTTGTCACCTTGCTGCCGCTTTGGTTGTGTCGCTTCATTGAATCCGTTCGTGCGGATGGAGGAGAGCGGATCTCACGTTGGCGCATGGCAGCGCAGAAGTGCAGGCGAGCGCCCGAAACAACCGTACCCGCACCACCTGTAAGTATTTCCCCCTTCTCCCTCTTCCTCCCTCTTCTTCAATCTATCCGAGATCGCGCCCTCGTGTCGCTGTAGTCGCCTCTCCGGGTATGGCCAACTCCCTCGTCGATAGGGCTTAAGGTTGGTAGCTGAACCCTTCTTGAACAGCCTCGGATGGGACAGTCAGCGGTCGTGGTAGAATCCTACTCGTGCTGTTCTAATCACTTTCCCGATGGTACAACGTTGCAACTGAGGCCTGAGGCCTGATACTCGGAGAGGGGTGTCCCGACGGACGAGCAAGCCAACTCAGAGCGTCTCCACTTCGCGCGGACTGGGCCCCTGATACGCTTACATAAGTGCCGCCGCCCACACTCTTCCCACGCTCCTTTTCGTCAATATTGCTGTCGAGCTGCCGCCGGTCCACGGCTCGGTCTCGCTTCCGTTTCCGCTCGCTCAAGAGATTGAACCCGAACTTCAATTCAGCTCCGTTATCGCCTCGTCAATGTGGCGTGGATGGAGAGTGAGGTTTGTAGCGCCGCTTTTGGCTAATGTAATGAAGTTTCCAGCGTCCTCGTCCGCAGCACCTTTTCACTCATGATCATCGGTCCTCTTCGACAATCTCCGCATCAGATCCAAACCCATATTAACATTTTCATCGTGCGTTCGTCACCCCCCTGTGCCTTTCCATTTCGTCTCGTTACGTTGGCCGACTCTGAGGAGAAAACGTGCTGGGGGCATTTTCGCGCTCCCTGTGGTCTCCAACAGCAAGATCGGCTCACCAATTTTCGAAGTCGCACTCGGCCCGCCCGCTCGCTCGTGGTGCCAAACAGCATTCTACCCCGCTCTCCCAAAAAGGCTTCTGGCTGCGCTGGTGCCCTTGGAGGGTATCGGCGATCTGAACGATGTGAAGGCATGTACACAGCAGTTCGAACACTTTATGTTGATGTACATTGTGACTCAGATTTCTGTTTTGATACCTATAGTGTTTTTCCACCCGACGTTCTACCAAACACTCGGATCGCAATCCTTCAGCTTATCTACGCCTTATTTTCCCCTATTAGTTCTTTCTGCTGGTGGGGGGAGGGGGGTTTGCACTCGGCATGTCCGAAGTGGCAGTTGTCGCATCATCATTCTTCCTCCCGTATCACCGATATATTCGAAAACGGGGCTCACATACAGATCAAGTTCTTGACAACTATCGTTGGGCACAACACACAAGCCACTGAGCTGGTCCAGTGAGCGTTCGGCGAATATCTCTCCTTGAACAAACAGCCTGAGGTTACCAACAATGACGACACGTCACGGAAACAATGGAATGTTTGAAATACCGAGTTCGTTCGTCACGCATCACCATTTGCAACCGTGGAACAATGTACTCGCATCGTCTGTCACCGGCGCCAGCAGTTGGCGATACGATGTCAGAGTCCTTCGATTTTCATGAAGTGGCAACAGAGTTCGTACCTGACACGATGGCGGGAATATGACGAATGGCGCGCATGTGGATAGAAGCAATATTGGAAGACGCTGGCAGAATTCTGGATCTCATTTAAGATCAGTCCTTACGTCTGGTCTGGCCAGAAGTAACATGGGAAACGTTGTGCCTCCATGTGCAACGATATCAAGAGGTTCCAGGCTTCTCTTCTCTCGTATCACTTCTCTTCACCACCATTTCGCTCGACTAACCTCATCCATCGCATATCGAATCATGCCGCTGTCGCGGAAAAGTCTAGATATTGCATACAGCCTTTGCTAGGCTGAACTCTGAGTCTCTGACAATCTACACTCTGTGTCTGAGCCGCATGCCAGTGTCGAATTTCTAACACTTTTTAACAGCTCCAAATGTGTGTCCCGACGATGACCAGTTAAAAACCGGTTAATAACTGGGGTTATTAACAGCTGTGTGAAAATCACGACTTATCAACTGTACCCTAGTTCCAAAGCCTTTGCCAAACAAGTAACGCGGCTCCCCAGAATCCAACTTGACAAATTTTGAACCGAGTTGATCACACTCATTCCATTCCCTGGGGCCTGAAGAAATATAGTTCTTCTTCGTTTTTTTTTACCGCTCTTTCGTTCCTCTCATTCCCTACTCCCAAAACCTTCAAGCTCACCGGACGCGATCGCGACAATACAAAAGACCGGATAAACAGGGACCATCATCGTCGGCCTCGGAACGACGATCGGGAAGGATATAGAGACAGAGACAGAGATAAGGATAGGGACCACAACCGCAACCACAATCGCCGTCGCCTTCACGATGGCGGTCGACGTGCAGCATCCCCCAGAAGGATAACTTCCCTCGGAACGACTGCCCGGGTCTAAAAGTAAAGGCAAAGAACCCATGTGAAACGAGTACCACGAGCCACCACACGATGTCAAAGTGAAAATACCAGAGATCGGAGACGACTTTGTTTCGCTGGGGGTGAGTGATGCGGAATCCCCTCGAGCCGAACGCACGCGTCGAAAAGGGAAGGAGACGGAATGTGAGTGGGACATGGGGAAGCCAACGAGGTCGAGCAATCTAAACGAGGGTCGCGGGACGAAGCGGAAGCACGACCGTCGGTCGGACGATGACGACGATGACGACAGAATGCAGAGAAGGAGACAGCGGTTTGAGCCGCTGGACACGAGGAAGACTCCGTGGGCACCCAATTGTAACCAACCACCGAGTTTTTACATCTATCAAACTACCTCGGTTGCGACCAAGCGTCGACACACACGATCGAGGCACTGACAAGGCGCTCAAATAATGATAATTACCGAGTACGCCATCCTCCCCTTCTTCGAATTGCCCCCCGACTTTTCGGATCTGGCACTCCGCCGTTCGCTCTTCCGGACTTGCCTTGTCGTTGGTCGACGTTTGCTCTCGGCAGTAAAAGTGGTGACGAGACGAGAGAGGTAAAACGGAAGAAAGAAAAGCGATATCGGCAGTATGTAGTCACGACAAAGATGTCATTCCGAAAGTGGGGATACTTACAGGTCCAGAAAGGAATCCAACGTCACTGAGCTCGATCGTACACAATAACCAAAGCCAGTGATAATCCATGACTACTGAACTTCGACCATACGGATACTGTCCATCAACTCCTCCAACGCCGTCTCTGCCCGGATCTGAACCTTGATGAAACTGTCCGTCGCAACACGTTTGTACTGCACGTGACTCTGTGAGGCGAGTAACAGCGCACCGAACGGCTGTCTGAGCCGAGCGATAAGCCGCAGCGCACGGTCACCTAGATCAAATAGAGGAGAGATCCCCGAGAAATCCTCGTCGATAAGAGGGCTTATCCACGGATGAATGAGCACCAAACCCTCCATCCCTGCCAAATTGTCCTTGGTCTCGATCCGCATCTCACCAAGGGCGGGTGTCGTCGCGCGATAGACACGAACGAAAGTGTCGGGATCATGTTCTGGGAGACATTCGAGTTCGTTGAGAGAGAAAACAAGACCAGTAAGTTGCAGTCGACCAGCGACCATCGACAGATGCGGGAGATTGCATAAATATCCATACAGCTGAACAGACAAGGAGGGATCAGGCAGCGACGACTGCAAGGCCATGATGACACTATCAATCTTGGCAGTCTCGATTGATTGGGGAACGTGCGGGGGAACGACTTGATCATATACAGTGAGATCCAAAGGAAGGTAGCTGTGGTTACTGCCCGGGATCCCAGTCCAAGCGAGAATCGTGACATTGTCAGACCGTGTGAGAATGTGTCCCAACAGACGACCGACTGCTCGCATGCCCTCCCCATAGATGACCGGGAGTGCGACATCAAAGATACCGAACAGAGAGTATGCGATATCTTCCTTCCGAGTTGTCTGGCGCTTTGAAGCGAGGTAGAGCTTCTCATGCACCCTCGTCAGCCCCGGCTGAAGTGTCGCAAGGGCCTGAGTAGCAAACTTGGTGGCCTGTCCCATCTCTGCTAGGATGATAGGTGATTCTTTGTGATTGAATATCTCCAGACCGAGGTACGGCTTCCAATCTTCTGTGTAAAATTGGATGACCCTTGAAGCGACGTACTCCTGATATGTCCACCCGCGCGTGTTCCAGATGCTCTTCCACAGAGACCCGGGCTCCTGCGATTCCGAGAAAACTCCGAGAAGATGGACGATGGTTAGTGCCGCACGGCAATACCACTGGAACATTGCAACGACCGATTCTTGCTGAACTCCCTTGTCGCTCTGGTTGACACAGCACGTATCGCTCCATGCCCACCGGAAGCGCCGAGACCGCACGAGATTGCAGAAGTTGATGAGTTTGTCGATCGTGGGGGATGTAGGTTCTAGTCCATAGATAACGGCATTCTCGACCATTTGGAATGATGGCTCGGTTGGTTGCCACCGATGCGAAAACATGACATATTCATAAAACTTCTTCACCTCCCTCTGAATGCGTGCAAGATCGAGCCGGTCGCGGGTCGTCATGAAAGACCGCAACTCATTGAATATGGGGGCATGTTCGAAAGCTGCCGCTTGCATTGCCTTATCGCAGAGACGACCAGTGGTGGTGTCAATCAGTGCTCGGGGTATGTCATGGATGGTCTGCTCGACGACCTGGCGAATCATTGGAGTCGTATCGAGATAACAATTCCGCATGGCTGTCGACATAAAATCAGCCCACGTCGGATGCACAACATGAATGAGAACGACTCACCCCGAACTTGTGGGTCGAGTGAATTCTCCATCCTCGACAGCATCATCTCAAATGCGTCGAATGCTTCCTTGTGACGCCCTAGACTGTGTAATACTGCATGTTTCCTTTTGTACCCTTTGTAGTCTGATGGATCGCGCTCGATGATCTGATGATACAGTCAACGCCGTCAACTGGGTGTGCCATGGAGATCGATTCATACCTGGGTGGTATGTACGAGTTCATCCTCCAACAAGCCTACTCGCGCCTTGCAGCATTTGACTATGATGTCATTGATATTTGCCGCCCATCCCGTCAGCACATCTTCCGGATGCGAGGGAGTAAGCGACAAGACAGTGGAGTAAGCTGAAAGAGCCTCGTCATGTTTCTTGGAATTTAACGCCTCATCTCCGATCTTCCGAAGCCTTGACGTGCATCGGTGGGTATAATCTGATGGTAGGGATTAAATATACTATTCTAGGACAAGATGCACAAGCTCACCTTTTAGCCAATGGACGACTAGTTTATTATGCCACAGATCCTCGTTCGCAATATGCTGTACAGCATCATACATGCGACCGTCGGCATACAATGTTTCGCACTCATACTTCTTGTCGTATACACTGAGGGCACGCTCGCATGTGGTGAATTGGTTACCGAATTCTTGGGTGGTAATCTCGAGCTCGTTTATTCGCGCAATGGATACTGAAAACGGGTCAGAAAGCCGTCAGTCGTGGATGGTCCAGAACACACCTGAACTCTTTTGGAATGGATCAAGGTCTGCGCGTAGTGCCTTGATAGTCAGAGTCAATCGATCGACTGAACCTTCAGATGCTACAAGCACGCTGCGGAGTTCCTTATCCGATTCGTCAAGATGAGTGATTTTCCGATCTAATAGTGGGAGTGTTAACAAAGAGGGGTGGGAGGCGGAGAGAACGTACTTGAGGTTTCATTCTGTGCGCGATATGATTTGATCATTTCGTTGAGGCCTGTCTTTTCCTTGTTGAATGTAGCAAGCTGGTCACGTAGTTCTTGAACAGTTTTCTCGAGATTCGTTATATCGACCTCTGGTAGAAACGAATATCAGCACAGCGGAGTGATTTAGACAATAAGCCCACTTTGACGCGCATCCCTGGCACGGAGACTCATAACCAGGTCGTATATATCCGGTTTTTCGATTTTCAAGTGACGTATCTCTTGCTCCATGCGTACCTGAGGACAAATTGATAAGGACGTGATCTTATACGAGTAGCGTTACTCACATCGTCCAACCGGTAAGTTAAGGGAAGAATGTGATAAAGATTCCGCAGCGTGACGTTGTAGCCTCCAGCGGTCGCAATGTCGAAGCTTGGTGAGATGGCCATGGACCAGATATCATGGGAGTGATGGATGACGTTCCCAATCTGTTGATGAGTCTTAGTGTCCCAGAGTGAGACCGACGAATTAGCGGATGCTGCGATGACTGTGTCGTTGCATGTCAGTGCGATACATTCTGGTTTGTCGTCGCTGTGAATGCGCCATTTCGCGAGCGTCTTCTTGGTGGACACGTCGAGACAGTAAATGTAGCCGTCGTCGGACAAGACAAAGAGGCGGTTGGAGTCGCTTGCCCAGGCGAGGGATCCGCTGTAAGAAGCGGAGATTGAAAAGTCTGCGAGGACGTCGCTCCCGTCGTAGATGCGAACAGAGTGATACAATGTGACAGTAGCGATTAGTCGACCATCGGGAGAGAACTTTACTGCAGTCACAATATTCTCGTGTTTGAATGGACCTCCAAGTCGCTCGCCATCGGAAAACGACCAGACACTGAACGTATTGTCATTCGATCCTGTTGCGATTTTCGTCCCATCTGCTGAAACGTCCAACGCACGCACGCAATCGTCGTGTGCTTTAAACTCTGTCACCTTGTTGTGGTTTGTTGAATCCCAGAGGATCACTCGACCACTCTCCGTCCCACACACGATCCACCTGCCATCTTGCGTGACTGCCAGGTCCCAAATACCACTCCCAGCGTCCATTGACTCCCCCACCTCCTTGCCATCCTCCACTCGCCATTGTCGAATTTTCTTCTCCCATCCCCCGCTCACGACATGCTTCCCATCAGCAAGAAAAGCGACCGAATTTATCACATCTTGAGCATCGATTTCGATTGGATTCGCGTCAGTTGCGACATTGGAGGTAGAGCTTTTTCCATTCGATTCCTGAGGATCCGTCTGTACCTCTCTTTCATTCGTCGTCGATGTTTGCATCTGCTGACCGGCGTCCAAGGAAAGTGGGCTGTCCGCCCCACTCGGCTCTACTGCTCTCGTCAGCCCCGTTCATCAATGGCCTTGCCTATCTGCTACTCACCATTCTTCTTCCAAAAACGCAACTTGGAAGGCATACTGGTTCAGGTTCAAGTGCAAAGAAAATGTCTGGGTCGTCCACTCTCAGCATGCCTTTATCGCCTGGCCCCATGCACGTGCACGCCCATCCACTCTCACGCAGGTACCCTGTGTCCTGGGCGCTCGCCTTCATGCGCACGTGCCATCGCTATTGTGGTCGCGGTTTTCTCGATTCTCGACGATTTAAGCGAGATAACCCACCTAGCGATCAACGATTTCGAGGATGGTTTCTCTCATCTCGCTCCGACATCTTTTGTCCGATGTTCTCCATGAAGCCAGGCTTCGGCGTCACTATTTGATTGTTATCACGCAGAACTGCGCTACCAACGTGATTCCCCGAGTTGTAGACCGACTTCGACTGACGTGCTCAAGAGACTATTCTTCCACACATACCCCTACGGTGATTCTTGCGATTGTATGCTCCAAATGTAATAACCCTTGGACACCATCAGGGGACATGCCGTCTGCACAGACTTGTCGCGTGTTCACCACACACGCGCATTTTCACATACCATCCTCCCTTCAACGACGTTGATCATGCTAAAGATGAACCACCGGTCATGTTCGATATTCTAGAAGACACAGAACGCGGAAATGAGAAACGATGGGTGATACGGAACTTGTTATGACTGCCCGCTTTCTAGGCATGTTCTCTGAAACCACATTCCATATGATAATCGAATATTGAACGATCATCTCTCCCTTCCGTTTCGTTCCCGTGTTTGTACGGAGTACAGTTCGAAACAAACCTACCCATCTCACAGGCATAACATATCAGTTTTGCACATCCGCGTTTGACTACAGCCCCATATACCGGGCTCATTCTTGCTCGCCTTTATGCGCACGTGTCGTTGCTGCTTGGTCGTAGTTTTTTTGACGAGGAATTCACGACTTAGGTGATAGTTCACCAAGGCGAGTTCTGAGAATGGCCTTTGCTTAGTGCGGCCGGGCTGTAACTGTTATGCCAAAACTTTCAGGACGAGCATCAAAGAGGAGCAATCGAGCATATAACAAACATGAGATCCTCTTCAATGCCTCAAGCTACCGCCCCGAACTCTCCACAATCGTCTTCACAGCCACCCTCATCCTCCGTCGATGCCGATATATGTATGTTTTCCCCCGACCGCGTCAGAGCATCCGCAACACCCTCCTCCCGTATCCGTGCACACGCGAAGACACCGCCGGAGACACCAGCCTTTAGTGCATACGCCTCGTCCGCGTCGTAAAATGGCATCGCGTTGCGAAACGACAGCCAGATGTACAAGAC
>JBBPPC010000468.1:0-17752 GCA_038091775.1 Leccinum olivaceopallidum | reverse complement strand
AGTGGCAACAAATTATCCTGCTCAGCAGTTGACGGACTGTTCTCTGCTTGATTTTCTTCATCCCCGGCGGTCTGAACAAGCGTCAGCGTTGACAATGAATCGCATAAACAAAACGCCAAACCTGAGTTTGCTGCTCGTCAGATTCAACAGCGTATCCTACTTCAGTCACAGTGGCAGATGCGGGATGGATATCTGCAACGTGCGAATTCTGAGATTCCGATCGTGGCAAGGTATCAGAACGCAGCAGGGGCTCGGAGCTGCCGGAGAGGCGGCGTTTCTTTCGATACGCTTCTTGCGCCTGTGTGAGTGCACTCGATAACCGTTTCCTCCCTGCTTTACACGTTTTCGAATGCTTCGTAAAGGCTGAGGTTTGTGTGAAGGACCGCCCACAGGCACATGTTTGCGAAGTAAGAGTTGACAACGCTGACATTCCTACACCGGTTCGTAACAGCTGTCCATAGGCCAAAGAACGTTATTTCTCAGTCGAAATTTTTTGACAAAACTGACCGTAGTTAATCAAAATGATGTGCCAACTCCTTGAGACAACGTGTTCGTGCACCGTCAACAACTTGAAAAGGTTGACTGTGTGCACCTCAGACCAAAATGGATGTATGAATCGAACGACTCGGTTGGGAGCAAGATATTGGCAAAGACTCTCAGAGGATCACATCGGGTGAAAACGGCAAATATTACATAAATATTATGGCAAGGTGGCGCACCAGACAGCGGGAGGACCCGACCGGGAATAGTGATCACCCAACGTACAACAACTTAGCCCAACGCGATCGGGTGTAACTATACCCGAGCGGGAGTGGCAAATCGAATACGGATTTATGAGCGTACCACCTTGGCCCAGAGTTAGTTTGTTTACCCGACTGAGAAAGTAAGCCATTCAACGTACAACAAAACCGAACGGGATCGGGTGTAAAACGCTCTTACCTCATGTTTAAGAGTCGAGTATGACAACCCGCCGCCGTAGGACTCGCGAACGAGTTGGTCAATTGTACTTGTGAGCCTGTCACGAGTTAGTCTGTTTTAGACGGGGGTGGATGCCACGCCCATGAGCGGCCGACATATAGTATAGCTATACGATCAAGAACAGATTTTATAATGTCCTCCAGTTCGTCATGAAATGCCATGATGCAGTAGTTCAAATGACAAACGTAAGCGAAGAGACTGGAAGGAAGATCAGGACGAACGGCGAAATTTTATGGTTGTTAGAACCCACCACTGCGACGACCGAAAACCTTGTCGCCATCGAGTGAGTTCCATATCGAAGGTGTGGGTTGGTAAGATGAGGAGGGCGGGATGTGCGTTTCGAACGCGTTTCGAACGCGACGAGGGTGGATGCCACGCCCATGACGGGCCGACATAGTACTTCAGCTCGTCCAAGTTGAGTGTGCTGCCAACGACGGGTTTGCCGGGGAGGAATAGTTATACGATCAAGAACAGGGCGATGAATTCTTCGTAGGTATCACGAGAGAGCATGGATTAAGTATCAATACTACTTAAAAGGAGCCTGCTACCTCGACAAGGAGAATGTGGTGCGTATCTTCTGGTTCGGGAGGTCTGTTTCGGTGATGCCCCAGCTTAGAGCGGTAGTAGTTGTGTCGTTAATCGGAGGGGGTGTGGTAAGATCAGTGATAGAAGCAGCGCCTTTGATCGAGAGTCGGTGAGCGTCGGTACGTTATCCTGGGAGGGCGACGGCAACGTCCGACAAGGCACACCTGAGCTCATGAGGCAGTACCTCGGATAGGCAGCTGGGTGACTGCATAGGAACACTTCTCGCTGAGATACAAGACATTGAAGGGATGAGATCCAATTGATAAGAGGATGAAAGGGCGAGCCCCGGAACCGACGGTACTATCGAGATCGACCAGTATTGTGTTAGCAAATGCATTTCGTGGTCGAGGTCGGGGTCGAGGATGGCTTGACTGAAGGCACCTGGATTTAATGACACCAAATATACCTTCATGCAGTCCTTGACCAAAAATTGCGTTGTAGAGACTCTTTGGCCCCGGGACTATTTAGAAGCACCATGGAATTCGAGGATCCCATGTTGTCCTTCCTCCCCACCGTCCTGAAGTTTGCCTTCCCTCCCGCGATAGTGCACGAAAGGTACAAGGAGGCGTGAGTGGTTATATCGCCGCCTCTGCCCAACTACTGAACGTGAATCGCTTTATGTGTCTTGTTCCTCTAGCAAAGAGGATGACAAGATTCTGGCGGCCTACATCGTCGACCTGATATGCCTCATGCAAATCATCTTCCTCTTAGCCCCGGGCAACCTCGTGACCGAACAGACAACCGCTCTCGCTGTGGGGGTGTATGAGGCACCGAGGAAGGAGGTGCACCGCTCAATCGAAATGTTTGACGGGACATCGGGGTTGCTCCCTGGAGGGCGCGATTACGTGTTCAACAAGATCGAGCACTTGATATGGCGTTTCAGCATTGCGGACGACCAGATTCAGGAGTTGAGGCAGAAGCTTAACATTCGTTAAAGTTTGGTGCCCTTGGGTTCTAGTAGTTCTTCGTGACGATCGTCCGCTACTTTACCATCCGTATAGTATATGCCAGCTTTTTTGAAGGATCACAGAACGTGATTTGTACTGTTGTCCGTATATGCCAACTTGGGTGGTTCCTCCGGGCGCGATTACGTGCTCGAGAAGATCGAGGGATGCTTTTCAGTATTACGGACGACCAGATTCAAGAGTTAACGCAGCGGCTTGGCACTTGTCAAGGTGCAATTTGGTGCCGTCGTGTTCTGGTTTAAGTTCATGATGATTGTCCCCATAGGTACTTTTTAAAGGGATCACAGAACAGAAGTGACTGTATAACTACGAGGTAACCCATAGTTTGCCATGTGACAAGTTCTAATCAAAAATCTCCAGGGACTTGGCCGCTACACCCTTCCAGCGAATCAGCTCACGAGTAGAAATATCAATATGCTGCTCGGCAGCTACCCGTCTGTACCCCACTCGTTCACGCGTATGTAACTGCTTTGCAAACAAGAATTCTCTGAATCCTCGCTCCAGATATGCGACCACCCGTAGTGCCTTTGTATATTCGTTCCCTTCACAACGATTGATCTCTTGATTGAGTTCAAAAATCCACGGATAAACGAGCATGATATCTTCCTGACACCACGCAGAAGGTGTTTTCGTGGCTGAGAACTTGAAAGTCCCGAGAGCCTCAGTCGAGGCAACATAGACAGGAGGGGTTGCACAAGGGGTGACGTCGGTGACAGAAATTGTGATGCAGGGAAGTTTGAGTTTGCGGTTATCGAATGTGGGTTGATCCGAAACCAAACTGGTGAGCTTGTTATAGAAACAAGTGACCTCTTGTTCCGGTAGCGTGCACGATAATTCTTTGACTCGCTTGTCAAGTTCGACATCTGTGATGGACAGCAATTTGTATGGGGTTTGGCCGTAAACGGAAATGTCGGCAGGGAGGGAGCTGTGGAACCCCGATGGCTTCCCAAACCAATCAAGAACAGTAACGTCGCCTCGGCGCTGTGCGATTTCCTGCAGCAGTAGTCCGAGCGCGGTTTCGGCGTCATGACGATGGTAATCCACAGGCATGTCGCTCCTGAATATCCCCATCAAAGAATATGCGATATCAACTTCCACGCTGGCTTTACGACTTGATGCCACGCGGAGCTTTTCGCGAACAGGAAGCCCTTCGGGAGAAAAGTGAACAAGAGTATCCTCCTCGATGCCAGTGGCTTTCGCTAGCTCCGATTTTATCCCGGGCGAGTCTTTATGGTTAAAGTGCTCCGAATCACCGAGATACAGCTTCCATGTGCGGTAGTAGAATCGTATAACTTTGAGGGCAAGAAGTTCCTGCAATGTCCATGCGCGAAACATCCATCGGTTATGCGCGAGTGTTGGATTATTGGGTGGAGAAATGGGGTTTTGGGATGGGTCGGCAAGGAGGACAAGGGTGAGCGCTGAATTACTGTACCACTTGTACATAGAGCTGATCGATTTCTGGTACTCCTCTGTGTCCGTTTTATTGATGCAGCACGTATCATTCCACGACCATCGATATTGTTCGTAGTTGTCCCGGACCATCTCGCAGAACTTGACTAACTTCATGAATGAAGTGTCATAGACCGAAGCTTCAGAGACGTCGTCGAATGACGGTTCTTTTTTATCTTCTCACGTATGAGATAGCATGACGTAGAGGAAATACTTCCTGACAACTTTCTCGATCTCCACCGTTCCTGGCGCCTTGGCCTGGAGCATGGACGAGACCACAAACGAGACAAGCTCGAAGAAGGAGTCGTCCATCTCGAATCTGCGTCTTTGCTCCTTCTGGTCACAGAGACGACCGTCCTTGACGTCGATGAGTATGAATGGGGATTCGTTGAAAATCTGTTTTATCATGTTATCGATTTTCGAGACTGTATCGCGGTAAGTCTTGTTCAGCTCTGTGGAAAGCAATCATTATCTGGCCGTCAGATTGATATGGGCAACACTTACCGTCTTTCTCCGGGTTCAGATCGCTCAACGTGGCGCATGCCTCCTTGTAACGGCCCATCGCATGCAACGCCACATACTTCCTGTGATATCCCGAAGAATGTGATACGTCTGCTTGGATGGCCTGGGGTAGTCGTTTTTAAGAAACACCTTGGCAAACATGCAACAAACAAATTACCCATTCGGCGTCTGCCAAAGCATCCTCCCATAGTCCTAATCTTGCCTTTATCTTGCTTCGATTACAGAAGAGATGAGCGATGCATTTTGGGTGGCGACGTAGCGAAACCAAGCACTGTAAAACTGCCTGATCATCCCTAGTAGCCACCGCCACACGGTTTTCGACCGCTAAGCCGTTCGCGATATCTAGTACAAGAACTTCGATACAACAAACGGAATTGGGATTTGACTGGACTGACCCGAGGGACACCCAGCGAGGACCAATGCTTCAGTATACCACACAAAAGCCTCGTCATGCCTACCATGAAGACTTGCTTCATCGCCAAACTCCTCTAAAATAGATGTCAGGTGGGGTGTAACCTATGTGAACGCATCGAACTACCCCTCACCACTGAGCGAGCTAAGTTTTGCAGTCACGGATTCCAACACTTCGCTAATGTCATTCTCTTCTGCGGAAAAGTAGTTGATCGCCTTTAGAGAACAATTCGACTTGAGCTTGCTCAAGGCTTGACAACGTAGTTTGTGAATATCAGAAAGCAGACTACATATGTCCCAATCGAATATCTTGTGACGCGCGTCATTGCATGGGGAAATACTGTTGCAGGTAACTTACTAGAGAAATAGTCGTTGCTTCGGGAGCATGCAGAAGCCGACCCAGATTAGGAACTCCATCCAACACCTCCATTACTTTCTCGAAATTTTCTGCATCCTTGCAGCTACTTGCACAAAGAAAAAGCTTTCGAGCCTGTATCTCTGGTGGTTAATGTTGACCACTCCAATGAGTTGCGTTACTCGACTTACCCTAACCAATTGACATAAGCTGGTATCCGACAGAGCAACGGACTCGGATGGGCCATCGGAAAGGGCGATGTCCTGAGTACGCAGTATTCAGTACCTCGATAATACTCCGGGGTGGTGTATCCCACCTTGATGGATCGAATGAAACTCTTGATGACATTGGCATCATAGTCACGAACAGCAGATTCGAACACCTCTAACGCCATACACATCGTTTCTCGTTTCTCACGGTAAGTGGCAAGACCCTTCGCAATGTACGCGATCATTGGAATTGGACCGTCACTTGACTGTAGGTACGTCTAAGTTTCTGATAATACTAGGAGGGAGAATAAGTTACCATGGCGGCATCAGCATCCCGTAATGCACCATCCCAGTATTTTCTCCGGACGCGAACAAGGGCACGGTTGGCATAGTGATACGAAATGAGACGTGGAGAAGTAGTATGTTCCTCGATTTCTTCTGATAGCGTTTTCTCGGCCGTTTCTAAGTTACCGCTTTTCCACGCGCCGTATACTGCGTTACTGACATAAGTGAACTGTACGCAACGAACGATGGGTGAGTAGAGTTAATACTGAACCAGATAAACGTGACCTACAGGTTCCCCTTGTTCGGTCAAAGGTGGGAGACGCTGAGAAGATTCAGAATGAGGTATTCATTGATATGTTGTAAACTTACGCAATAGCCAGGGGAGAACCCATCAATGGCAGACGAGAGGTTCCACATACTAAGTGTGTTATTTTCTTCTATGGTGGCAAGACGAGCATTATCCCGCGAGATGGTGGCTAAATGTACCCCATCACGATAGCGAAGGGGTGTAGAATGAAAGGTGTCCGATATATCCCATATATCAATACCGCTAGTACGCCCTGATGAAGCGGAAACGAGTAATCGGTCTTCGAGCGTGGTGCAAAGAATGGTTATGAGGTCTCTGTAAGGCGCCCGCCATTCTGCGAGAAGAGATTGGGTCACGACGTCAAAGTGCTTGATAGAACCAAAAGATGCCCCGGCAAACAACCGTCGACCGTCGGCGGACCAAGCAAGCGAGTGAGTCGGCGAGGTCATCGGTACGGACCATAGTTGTGCCCCGGTGGAACTGTGCCAAATGCGAATCGAGGAGGCGTCGAAGCGAACTAAATCGTGAGCTGATGCAATACGATCACCCATTGGTGAGAACTTGACCGACAAGACTGCAGAAGAATTTTCGTTTCTCAAAGCGCCCAGGAGGCGTTCTTTTTTCTGCGTGCACTAAACGACCACGTGGCCGTCTTCCGACCCACTCACAGCGCGCAATGAGTCCGGGCATACATCCAGTGCTGTGATCTTCGAATTTGCTGCTTGCAACTCTTCAACCTTCTGGATTGAAGAAGTTTTTATGTCCTCCCAAAATATCAACTTTCCATGTTCATCCCCGCTGATGAGGTACCCTCCGTCTCCATAGGCGACTACGGCGGTTATCGCGACACCCTCTTCATGTTCGATTGCCAGTGGTGACTGTATCTCCTCAAGTCGGCCATGTTCCGCGACCCAGATTGTAATCCTATGGTTATTGTTTCGAGAAGAGTCCGTTATGAGGCTCCCGTCAGCAAGAAACGCTAACGACGATGCCAGCGTCGAATCGATTGTGCATGTAATATCCGAGGAATCTTCAGTTTTACATAGACGAATCAGTGTCACCATAACGTGTAAATGGAGCAACCGTTATACCTTGAAGCCATGTCCCGCTGGAATTCCGTGGCTCGTCGTTGTGTGCTGCACTCTTCTGGATGGCGCGAGATTTGGACGCCTTTGGTGGTCTCTGCCAGTTCCGGGCTACTGACGTGGGGAATCGGGACAAGAAAGAGGGCATTGTGTAGGAAGCGCAAAGAATGGGAATGCCCCAGTGCAGATGGGGTTGGGTAAGAACTGAAGGCCATTTAGCAGGGCGCCAGTCACCGCGTTGGCAGAACACGTGTTACTGCCACCAGATGATGCATCGATGAGCGCCTGGGCCTTGATCATGCGATTCATGCCTTTGCTTGCTTGCTTCTCATTCCCACATTCTATGAATACCCTGAGCTAATAAAGGAAAGTTCGCTAGCGAGTACTACTTACTAGCTCATTGTTGTGATTCGTGTTCATTCGGCGTTTGGACTTGGGCAGTGGTGGCTTCCGGTACTCGTTTTGCATGGACTCTTCTCCTTTGCATCTATGGCTCGCGCTGGACGACGTGCGCGGATGTTTGGAGGCGGGTCCTTGTCACCTGCAGCGGAGGAGCGCTGTCATGAGTCAGTTATAATCACCGATCATGGTCATTAAAATTGTCAAGATCGCGTTCGAATATCCTCGTGAACTCAAAGGTCTTGCGAATTACAGAATCCTTGATGGAAAGAAAGAGATGGAGGAGGAGGAGGAAAAATATATATATATATATCTATTATATTATGCTCCGGAGCTGCACAGCCCGTCCACCCCACGTGCTTTTCCCTCCGTTCCGGCTCCGTGCTGTGCTAGGGGGTGGAGCTGGCTCGGCACTGTTCGGCGCTCCACGAACAACGTGGACTGGATGTTCAAACGTTCATGCGTATCGGTTTCGACTTTGTGCCTTTCAAAACCGTCCGAAGGTTCTGCTTGTATATCATATTACTAGAAGCTCAGCACAAGATTCGTTATATATCAAATCGTAAAGGGATCGTTTCTTAAATTCTTATCCAAGTCATCACTCCCGCCCAAGTGTGTTCCTCCAGGCACCAGAGGCGCCTTTCGCGGATTGGTGCATCACCATCTGTTGGTCTTCCAACGGTAGAGGGAAGATGGGCTCACGTCCCGACATCTTAGCCTCGTACCATTCGTTTGCAGTCCAGGTATAGCCACTTGGCGAAAATTTAGCATTGACAAGTAAAACGGTGTGAAGAACTCACTCATATGTAACTTGACTTCCTCCCGTGTACTAAAGAGGGAATATGATGAGCGTCATGTGCACGCGAAGACGAGTTCTAGCGGAGTGGGACTTACTTGGACGTCGCTCACCCAACCAGGTACGCCAGCATGGTTACCGCCAGCAGATGTCTCCGTCTTCAAACCAGAAACCGGCCATGTTTTTCCGCGGACGGTGGTAATCCACGAGGAGGTGGCATGAGGGTACTGTCAAATGAAATAATAGACGCTTCAGTCTCAACTCGTATTGAAACCACCAGTCCAATATGTATATATGGAATCAAATCACCTGCCAGACCATCACACCGCCATCTGTGAAGTTCTTGATCAGCATCCGTGGCATCTAGAACGTGCAAAAGACTTACTCCAGCCCCGAGAAGCTGCCTGAACGACACACGAAGCAAGCGTCGACGGAGTCATGTACCCATTGCTGGCGTCCGAACCCGTCCCTGGTTTTCCTATCAGGAGCTTGCTCAAAGGAACACCGTTCGCCGCTATCTGGAAGAGCGCGGTTTGAGGCCAGGTAGACGAAGAGGCTGTCAGGAGGCCAGAGCATGTCGTGTACTCCGAGGCCCCTTCTGTAACGCGGGAAATCAGGTTCAGACTGATTAGCTTACTGCCTCTACTCACGATTGTAGAACTAAAGGATCAATATTGGCACACATGTTAGAAAGATAACATGTTCCGGGATGATCGACCGTTTGTGCTTACTTGAACATTGTACTATATAGAGGTCAAACAAAAGACCGGTAATCAATTCAAACTGACTTACCCAATCGATCAACGAGCCTGCTCCCTGATGAACAGCAAGATAGCCTCCTCCGCTCCACACGTTTGGAGAGAACCTTGTTCCCGTTTAGTTGACCGAGTGATACGTGCCAATCTAGTTGTTTTAACTCACCACGGTGCGACAGCTACGAAAAATTTGATCAACAACCGTCACATACTCTACATATAAGAAATACCCACGAGCATGAGTGAGGATATATTGTCCCTGTGGAAGGTGTGTACGGAGGCGCTTGGTGTAGCTGATCAGCCAGGTCTCGGCAGTGCCTGAACCGCCGTCAAAGGCTCCGAAATCCTATTACCGTCGAAAAAAAGCCTGATCAGCTATATGCTCACATTGCTGAAAGTGGATTTAAACGCGTACTTCATAATCGACGTCGATTCCATTGAGGCCGTACTGGATCACCCATGCAGCCATAGTGTCCGCTGCTGCCGTGGGACTGAGGCCTCACGATGTCGGCGTCTCGGTGGACCCAAATGCAGAGACTATCAGCGATATTCCAGCCGAGTTGTACTCGTTCATATAGCTAGCACGCTGACTAGCTGTAAGTTCCTGCCAATTCTCAGCCTCGTCGACTGGGCCGGAGGAGAAAAGGAAACTGAGGGCACTAAGGGCACGATAAGTCATCTTTTATCGTACGCTGTCTGACGCCCACGTACAAGACATTGAAACCCTGTTCGGTGAGAAAGTTAGAAAAAATCATAGTATCAACATGAACATATTGCTTACCCGAAGTTGTGAAGCGCTCGGTAATGGGTTGAGCCACAAATCATTGTAGGCCACAAAGTGAGGAGCAGCGGGAGTCGATGTCTTCAGCAGATTGAGAGCAGGAGGACTCAGTGTCCTGAGTTTGTCAAGTAACGGGATGGCTCGCGCCGATCCAAGTACGGACAAGACTGTCACGAACGCGGTTACACAAGTGCAGAAAGACACCATTACCACCGGATCGAAGCCTCAAGTGAGCTGCAGGAGTCGATTACATTTCCAGATGCAATGGCGATTTAACTCGTTGAACTGGTGCTCATAGCCTGCTACCAGCATGTCCAGCCTTTCAAACCCCGAATTGAGCAAACATCGTTCCCCGGTTCGTATGGTGCTCACCTGTTCCACCCATAATTCTCCAGTCCGTGCGACACGAACTTGGTTTTGAGTTCCGTGTACCCGACGCCCAGCTTGGGCCAGAGCAAGCACTCGTAGTCAAAGGGCTGCGTCGGAGGCATCCTACGCACATACCGACGGACCTGGATCGCTTCCCCAGTGTAGGATATCAGATGTATCTCGTTGCTCATGCTCAGATACACGGGGTCCCTGGTAGAGTTGAGAACTTCGGCTGCGCCGCCTGGCTTAGGCGCGGCGTCTTCCTCGCTCACGAAGGACTTGGGACGCTGCAGCGCCGACTTGTCGTCCGACGCGTTCCGGGAGCGGAGTACGAACTGGAAACCCTGGGCAAGTCGGACGGCAACCATGCCTCGCATCACGACCAACGCCCAAGCACGTCGGATTTCGTCCACCGTGCCCTGTACGTTCGGCGGCTTGACCAGGAACGAACGCATCTCGGTGGGATCCACGACAAAGTCGTACGAGAACACGTCGTACGAAGACTCCAGCTCTGCACTGCTCGGAAAGTACTCTACCGTGAGCGGGAGGCAGGAGGGCGTGACCATCGATTTCCACTTGACCTCGTGCTTGTATATCGGATTGGGGAAGATGTGCTCCCAGCGGCGAGCGAGCGAGGATTGTGTGTACGACACCGCAAACTGGGGACGCGAAGGGTTCGTGCGGGAACTCGACTGTGGTGACGAGGAGGCGAGCGGTATGTTCAGCGATGTGAGCGTGGTGCCACGACGTTTCCCGAACATCGGTTCGTCACGGGGTGGAGTGCTCAGGGGTGAGTATCGTGACATAGAGCCACGGTGAGGAATCGTTATCGGCGGTTCTTCCTCGTACGTGCGGCTCAGGGTCGTCCTACCGGAGGCAGTCTGGATGATAGCCATCGGTTGAGGTGAACGTGAGAGGGAAGCAGACGGCGTCACTGGTCTATTGGGAGTAATGGGTACACGAACGGATGGCGTGGGCGTCGTGGGCGTGACGATATGTGTCGGAGTGATCGGCGATGACTGTGATTCAGCTGCCAAGTTGCTACGGAAGGGGTTATAGAGCCAAGAAGGAGCAAGCTTCGCGAGCCGCGAGGTCGCGGAGGGTGGAGTAAGGTTGTTGGCGGTCACAGAAGTCGATGCGACGGTAGATACGGAGCGACCAGACTTGATGGAGGATTGAGACGGGGAAGTACTCAATCCTGTGACGGAAGGTACCGGACCGTCTTCGTTGCCTTCAGGCGGCAGTTCCAAGATGATTCGACGCGGGCTCTCCTCGATTGGCAGGAAACGGGTGGAAACGATGGAGCTGCGGTGTGAAGGCATGCCACGCCTCTCGGTAATCGTAGATGAGCAATAAGACGAAGGTATCACCGTGCTGCTCGTACTCGATGCAAACGAAGTCCGAGTGCTGACCGCGGGTCTATTCTCTTTCTTAGGCGAAAAGAGGTCCAAGTCTGCTTGTTCCGCCTCAGCCGCCGACGGAGCCCTGTCCTCGTTGAACGAATCTCGAGGAGTTACTAGCAAGTCTCGGAATTCGGGCAAGAAAGGAACCTCGATGGTCGCAAGGACGTCATGTTCCAACAGTCCGAGCATCTGTATTTCGTGCATTTTAGCTCTTGCGACGAACCTGGGAGGATCCAGACGTCAACGTGGTTTAGAAAAGTCGGTTTCTCCGAAGACTAACCTATCTTTCCGAAACGGCAAGTCCACTTGCTTGTCCCAGAACGTGACACCAATCCAAAACGGCTCCCACCAAAATGTCATCTTTTGCCGCGTCGTCGCATCGCTGGGTATCTCATCACCACCCCATAGCGGATCCAGGTCACGAGCGTTGTGTTTCCCGTCTCTGTCAACCCTAGGTTCGTTGCCTTGAAAACTGAAGATGGGGCTCTGATGCAACGGAGCTTTTGTAAGACAAACGAGGTCAAGTCCAAAACCTTGATCCAGCATTCTGGTCGTCGTCAAGCGCAAGAGCTGTTTGCATACACGAAAGTACCCAGTTCCAGGAGTTATCATGATCGTCGAGACGCCGGTGGACGAGAAAGAGCGGTCGATGTAATGGGTCTCGTTGGGATTGAGACCCAGGTTAAGTGCTTCGAGAATGGGGCCATCATGAGCATAGGATATTTGACCCACTAAGCGAGCTTGATCAGGCTTGGTGTACTCCGTGGAAGCTTGGTGATAGTGGTGCGCGAGGAGAATGTCTCGTTGAAAGGCCCAGAAGGAGTCCTTCAGGAGAAACAGGGTTGGCTTCCAGTCGTTGATGACTTCCAGGTCCGTGATGATCTTGAAAAAGTCCTTATACCACCTTCCGTCCTCGTCGCGACGCAAGAGTCCAGCGGCGTACTCCAGTTCCGTCGCGTCATAGTGAACCCTGGAAATCAAGACGATCGTGACGGTGTGATCTGTGCCCGCTTCTCGCCATTTCGAGAAAAGGGTTGGAAGAAAGGAATGGACGATCTTTTCATAGAAACGCTCGCCGTCCCCAGCAAATTGCTAGAGCTCGCGACAAACTTGGATAAATATCGTGACGTTGGCCGACAAGGACCTATAGATTGTCTTGGTTCTTGGCGTCACGTAGCCTGAGGACACCTGAAATAGAAAATGTTAGCAGAACAGATGGGGGAATGTCACTGGTCTCACCTGTTTGCCCTTGATATAGATGCCCTGAACCTTGGCGGCGATCACGCCGATGAAAGAGATATCCTGATCGACAAAAACACATCTACCGACCAGATGTTTACCGAGCCTCCACATCTCGTTACGACCCAGGTACTGGTCAGCAAAAGAGAACTCGACGTAGTCAGCCGAATAACTATCCTTGTCTACCTTGACACTTTTGTGAGTAAACGACGCAGGACTGAACCAGTGGTATACCTTGGTCACCGTGACTTCGGTGTTGTTTTTCATGCCGAATGCGTCGGCGACATTTTTGGGTAATGATATCTAAACGGATGTGAGTCGGGATGGACAGTGTCAAGGGATCGTAAAGGGATCTACCTGAAGGTTTGTTTTTGGGCAGCCTTCGTCTTTGGGGACGGTGAAGAGATAACCAGAGGACTCCCCGGACTGTGTTACACGCAACAAGTCTCCCTGTTGCAAGGAGGTCAACATAGGTTACGGAATGAGAAACCATACGGAAAAGTAACCTCTGAGGACCGCATGGACGTTCTTTGGGTCGACCGTTGCATGGTGAAGGAACGACAAATTCGGCGACTTAAAACATTGGTCGAATCAAGACAACCGACGGAGGGACGCTTATCCCTCAGGAATGAACACGTAGCAGTGGCCCAGATCTTCGTGTGCACACGACACCTGAAGGAGGTCGTGTACTGGGACAGGTAAACCAGACCACGTGGACAAGAATAGTCCGAGTACATTGCCTGTGAGCGACGGTGTTGGGCCACGCCGCGTTGCGCCGCTGCACTTCTTATGGCACGCTCGAGCGGACCCTGTTGGGCTTGATGGTGGCTTCACGGGCAGCATGTAAGTTTGTATCGGCAATAAAATCGTGATAAAGGAATGTGTGGAATCTCTGTCGAGGGAAATTATGAATCAGATAGCGCCGTGTGCTCTCCTTTGAAGGTTGAGATCAGCGTCGGAACCTGCCTTCTTTTTTTTTTTTTTGAATGCCGGTCCGAGGTCCGAGTATGTAACCGTGAGAACTTGTGGCACTTGCTCCAAGTCCAAGACCAACCTTGGCTGAAGACAGCGCTCGCTCGCTCACATGCAATGCACAAACGCAAACATCGCAAACACGTTCGATCGGACGATAACTGGGAACAGCCTGTACACAATATTACTCAGCAAACATTCAGCGTCCAAAATCCCGATGACCTTGTATATATATAAAGTCCTTCCCAGAGTCTTGATTTCAAGGCTTTCGCCGAACAAGTTGCATGTATTGGGCCTTAGTAAGTTAGCAAGTAGGCCAGCGGATAGCCTCCGGGTACGGCGAGATAACACCAACCAGTTGGCAGTCAGGCATGTCCATCATATACTTTTGAAGGCGAACTGGCACTTGTCTCGAATGAGCAGTGGTGGAACTCTACTACAGGCCTGGTATACACAGAACTTGAACAGACTCAGAGTCGCTCCGATCGTCTCACTTGAACCGGACCGTCTCTCGATTCATGGCAGACCGTCTCTCACTCGCTATTAAAACCGTCTTTTTTCCGCCCCCGGAGACACCATGACCACGAATTGCCCCCAGTGCCACCCGTCCACGGGGAATTGCGGGCAGCCTACGCCTTCATTCGTCCAGAAACAAATATATTTCTGGAGAGCATCAGCGGCCGGGGGAGGCATGGTTCCGTTGCCTCGAACTGAGCAATGAGCGAGTCGTTACGTTACACCACGATCGCTGTGCGGTCTCGATCACAGCGCTCAGGGCATCCTGTAACGAGGCGAAGCACCTGCAGCTTGGCAAGCGCTCACCTTCCACTGGCATATCTGCTTTTGTGAGACTGTGTCATCCTTTTCACCACTGGCATTGGGGATCCCTGAAAGACTCGTGATTCGGTCGTCGACCAGCGGCACGGCCGAGGCGTTGAATCTCGACGTCCCCACCTGCCGGATTCCTCGCCTGCATCCTCGACTTCCTCCCCGCTGCTACAACACCTCGACCAGTTGCAGCGCGACCTGCCGTCGTCTCCTTCCCACCATCGAGTGCTCATGCTCACTTTCCGCATCGCGTCCGGTGACAGTCAGTTCGGTGTTGATGCGACTTTGGGAGCCTGGGGTCAATCGATCTCCCCCTGGGCCCTGCTCGGTTACACGGGGGTGGTGGCAATTCCCAAAGCGGGTAGGGTAGTACTAGCAGTGAAGGAGGGTACTAGCCAGCCTACCCATTCGTCAGTCGGTCGTTCTACATCTTAGTAGCGTAGTACAGCCACAAGCCAAACATGACCATACCCAAAATTCCAGCGGCACGCTGACTCAGCGCTCAGCGCTCAGCCGTGAGGCCCGTGGGGCATCACTCGAAGCACAAGAGCTTATACTAATCATGCCATGTGACTCAAGCTGATACAGGTTGCCATGGGTTTATAACCCTATATAAACCCTCTATAGGCAGAAAGATTATTGGCCACCATAAAATAATATTTGATCATATATATAGATCATATAATGCGTATATAAAGGTGTTATCTGCGTGATAGACTCCGATTGATGCAGAACAAACGAACCTCAGCAGGCACTGGCATGTTGTGCAACGAATAGAACGTGGGATGAATGTAGGGAAGGAATGTTTGGGAAGGAAACGGAGTAGGTCTAAGATCCGGAGGAATCTAGGCGCTCTGCCGGATATCCACCTACTAGCACATCAGCAACGTCACATTTCAGTATCCCCTCTTCAACGGTGCACCCTAAGCGGAAACCTTACATTTTTCAGCAATCCGAGAACAGCATGTCTAGGTTCTCGGATATAACCAACTGTGCACTGGCACCTGCACCAGTAACAACATTTACACGACAATCGTTTTTTTAGAGGTGGATGTGTTGGGAAGAGTCGCATGTGATTACAAGAAGAAAAAACTTGCCTTGTAGAAGTACTTTCCGTCTGTTTTCCTCCGTCTCGATCTGGTGTACCCAGCAGAAGAGAAAGGGTATAGACATACGAAACGACGGGACGATACATAGTAGATTAATAAACGACGAACGCCAATTTCCAAACGAAGAAAAACAAAATGCCATCTCATGCAAGTCAACTTAGGTTGAGGCTCCTGCCATGCCAGTGGTTATTGCCAGTGGCTACGCAGTCAATGTAGTTACCCGTTTCTTCTCCCTTCTGCCCCCTCTTTCTCCACCCCTCCACCGCCCTCAAAGATATTTCAGGATACTCGTCCCACGATTGTTGTGATTGAAAGTCGGTAAGTATACACTTACATATGTGCTTAGTACTCGTCTCACATCACGAACTCTGCTACATTACATAGGTCGTTGATTTATCACCGCCATCGCCTTCATTAAGCTTCATTCCGCAGCGGTCCGTCGCATCGGGAGAACGTGCAGATACACTGCCTGCTCACGGCGCCCACATGCTGCTGAGCGCTGAAGTTGTTTCTCCCGAAAGCTTCCCTTCATTTCGTGACTCCCGATCACCCAGGTCTTGTGAGCAAAACATGACAAAACGAAACGAAACGGAAGCCAAAGAGAACCAGAATGAAAACGTTCCCGGGTCGGCGCAAGGGGTACAAAGTTTCTCCAGCAGCGCAGATCTGTCCCCTTTTGAGGTCCAAACTTCCACGAGCGCTGCCGCGCGCGCCCTATTATGCATACGCCATTATGCACACGCCAGGCACGTGCCTTATTGTCAATAGCTGACTTCCATATCTGTTTGGATGAGGGAGGGGCAGAATGCTACTATCCCCAAGTCTCGAAACCTCGAGCGAAATGGATAGCAAGCCATTTGTTGTGAAACGTTGTGTATGGAGTCGGCGGGGAGACGGATTCAAGTTCATAACGTACGACCACCAACAGAGAAACGGAGAGACAAATATATTACTTACCGTGGCGCCAACACCGGTTAAGCAACGTTCCAGTACGATACAGGTCCAGCAGTCGTTGCTACTAGTTGTTCAACCGGCTGGATCCATTCCGTCCATAATGCATCCCCTCGGAGGTCCGGAGAATAAGGTGTTAGACATAGCCTATAGGTATGCGTATCCATGCGTTTATGCATCGTGGTTGGAACCGAAAGAACGCGCAAGTGCCAGTGCGCATCGCCTACGAGCTGTGTCTTTCGTGTCCACAGAAGAAGAAGAAAAAGGCAGCCGAAGAAAACAGGAGGGCAGACATATCATAAGCAACTTGAAGAGAAGAAGTGGACCGCGTGCAACAGTTGTTGGCATTCGCTCCGTGTGATGCGGACAGTTGTGGGAATGGGGAAGACGTAAGAGGCATTCAATGAGAGACTGGGAGCTCCATACCGACTGATGATACGTACCCTGACGTGACCGTTTCGGTGTCTCTGGGTTCGCGTTCGCGATCCCGGGCGGGTGTGGATGAGACTAGCAGTAGATATGCTTGTTACGATCAGTGATACTGTTGAGCCTGGACACTGTACGATGAGATATCCAAATCACATCTTATCACCTATTTGAGATCATGCCGGCCGAAATGCGAGCCGCCATGGGAACGCAGGTGGTAGCGGACTTGGCTTGCAGACGCCACTCGTCCGAGAGGAACAACACTCGTCATAACCGAGGAGCCGAGCCCAAGGGAAAAAAAAAAACGGGGGCAAAGGCGTTTCGCGAATGATTGGGTGAAGAATCGCCGTTCATAATGCTGTAGCTTCTGATAGATATGCAAAATACGCAATTTTCGAAGCATCGGGTGCTGTAGTAAGTAATGAAAATAAGATTAGTGGGGAGTAGGAAGTGGGAAGTGCCAAGCGAGAGTGGCTGATTGATTGTCATGGAAGCCAAACTTCTCAGCCTTGGCGCGGGTTCGTGCGGCCCATCGAGCAAGTGGAACCCTGATCAGAGGAACTTACGTGCGGA
>JBBPPC010000467.1:0-17769 GCA_038091775.1 Leccinum olivaceopallidum | reverse complement strand
ATGCAGCAACCGAACAAGCCAGTCTTGTTCTGGTTGGATTCCCCTAACCTACACAGTCCCCTTCCCCTCTTAGTCCTTGTCCCCTTGTTGAGGTGCCATAGTCCTTTTTGGATAGGGTTGCCTTCAAAAAAGATATCTTGGTCTATGTTAATCTTTCCATTTCGATTTGTGATTCTAAGAGCACTTGGCATTCCTTTCCCGCAAGGGCCTATGTTACTACACTTTCTACTAATGCTCTTTTTCTCGGTTTTGATTTTCTTTCTCTACATAACCTGTCTATTGATTGGAATGTTCCATCGCTAACCTTTGACAGGTGTCCGACCACATGCGCCCTGATGACTATGCTGGAATATAGAGAGTCCGCGGAGTCCGACCCCAAGGAGTCAGTACCAGCTACACCGCCGGCTCATAGAGACTCAAATAAGGAAAGACCAAAGGACTCAGTACCAGTTAGTCCGGTAGATTCCCGTAAGATAGAGGTTGTTGATGGTGTAAAAACCAGAAATATCCAAGCGGATGAAATAGAAAATCTAAAAGACGAGATACCAAAGGAGTTCCATGACTTCCTCAATGTATTTTTGGAGCAGGCCTCATTCCGTATGCCAGCGCGCAAGGTCTGGGACCATGCCATTGACTTGAAGCCAGACTTCGTTCCAAAGAAGGGCCGGGGTCGACATGCAAGGAGCCAAGACCATGGCGATCGCGGACTGGCCAGTACCAAAGACCGTCAAGCAGGTTCAGTCCTTCCTCAGACTATGTAACTATTACCGGCGATTCATTGATGGATTCGCCAATATCAGTAAACCCTTAACCTTATTAACCCGGAAGGAACAGTCCTGGGTGTGGGCCGAAGATCAGGAGCGGGCATTCCAAGCCTTAAAGCGAAAGTTCGAAGAAGCTCCCCTATCATTGGCTTACCCCGATCAGGACAAGGAGATCCAGATAGAGACCGACACATTGGACATCGCTACCGGAGCTGTCCTCTCGGTCTTGTGCAAAGACGGACTATGGCGGCCCATAGTGTTTTAAAGTCCGGTCTGGTCCGGTCTTTTGCCTTATTTGGGCAAGACCGAGACCATAACTGGTCCTGGGAATTTCCTAATATGGAAAAACCGGACCAAGACTGCAAAAAACCGATTTTTCAGTCTTTGTCAGTCTTTTGCTGGTCCGGTTACGGTTATTAACCGGTAGTCAGGGGTCTGAAAAATACTGCCGATTCCTGGCTTCCGGCCCATATTTTCTTCATCCAAATCGGTTCAGGGGTCGTCGAGATATGATTTATTTAAGATTACATGTCATTCTCAATTATATGTACTTAGATAACCTATTTCTGAGAATAGAATAGCATGAGATCGGCACTTGGGGGTGGCTGTACCGATCATAGCTGGGTCACGTGGCTACATTATCCGCCAAGAATTATGTAATGCTGCCCATATGCGGCCAAGATATGGCCGATCTCGAGTCATATGTCATTTTGGAGAAGGTACTTTGAGAAATTATCATAACTATCTCAAATAAAATCGTAAAAATGTGGGAAAATCAGGATAAATTGGTCAATATACTACCTAATAGGGGCTAGCCTAAAAGACCGGTCCTGACCAGTCTTCGGTCGGTCTTTTGATTTTCTCGAAATCAAAAGATCAAGACTGATGTAAATCAAAACCAGGATGGACCGGACCAATCAGGACTGGTCTTTATCGGTCCGGTTAAAAAACGGTTTTTCATCGGTCTTAGGACCGCACCTCAAAACACTAGTTTCAAAATATTCATATCTCTGTGAGTTTTTAACCAAATTACATAAGGACTCAAATATGGAGCGGAAGCTAAGAGTGCGATCTAAATTCTGGCTGCAACCGGTCCTTGAAAGGACCAGTTTTAGACTGCAACCAGACCAAAAAAGACCGAAAAGTTGGTTTTTTTCAGTCTTGGTCCAGTTTTTTCCATATCAGGAAATTCTCATGACCAGTTGCGGTCCAGTCTTTTCCAAAAAAGGCAAAATACGGGACTAAACCAGACTTTCAAACTCTAATCTTGATTCCCAGAATCTTGGTGGTAAGTCCCAAGTCATGGATTTTGAAATGCTTGTGCAGCTGGTCCATCATCTGCTTGATCGCATCAAAGGACTTCGAGGGTCATGTTGTCGACAAAGACAAGGAGAATGATGTGGATATCCTGGTAATGAAGATGTAGACAGCTGCATTGAAATAGGTCGGTGTGAAGCCCATAGACCCAAGCACAGTGCGATGTTTGCGATGCCATTGATTTCCATCTTGCGTGGTCCCATATAGCGCCTTCTGCAGCTTGCATATGGTCTTCTTTGGATCTCCTTCCTTAAAACCGATGGGCTGCTCCATGTACACCTCACAGTCGATCTCTGTTACTTTTGGTGATTTCGCACTCTTTTCATCTTTTTATCTCATTGTAGACTTTGTAGTGCTCTGCACTACTTCTAACCATCACCATTGGATTTCCCATGGTCAATAACCTTATCAAACCTTTCTCCTTGAGGTTCTGGACCCTTGTGGTCACTCAACACACCTCTATCTTCTTTTCTTCGAGTTGTGATTACTTTTCTCACACTTGTGGCTGATTGTGGCTGAATGTGGCTGCTAGTTGTTTGCCAGTATTTACAGCCACTTGACATAAGCCTTGGAGTCCTCTGTTCTGTTTCCCTTGGTTACTCACAGTGGACTCCAGGTCAGTAGCTCATTGTATTTGCTCAATATCATTCTTTGGTTACCCATAGTGGACTCCAGTGTGACCTACAAGTCCCCTTTAGTGGTTATCCCATCCCCCACAAGCTTCATTCGCTTATCAAAGTGTAGGCAGATTGAGCCCCAATTGTTCAGCTATCTTGAGCGCCAACTCAGATGAATGAGGGGTCGAGTTTAACCTGCACTGCCAAGACATGCCAGGAGTTCTTGGACTGGTTGAATGCCCTTGGTTGTTACCTGTATACCACCCTTGTCGCCCTCTCGACCACTACCCTTGCACTTTGGGGCTGGTCCAGAGAGACAGACGTGGGAATGAGCATAGTTAGAGCCTTGAGCTTGCAGCACCAGGGTCTTCCTTTCCTTGCTGTTTGGTCCTACCATAGGGACTACCAAATCGCCAGTGATTGTGGGCTTTGATGATGTGGTAACCAGGGTGTGGGGCTTGCAGGAAGTCAAGTTCTCAAACGAGGTTATACAACCGTGTGGCATGTCTAATGAAGAAGAGGCTTTTGTGGCAGAGGTAGAGGTAGAGGACCCCATACAAGCAGCAGAGCACTTGTTGCTGCATGCAGTCACGAGGCAGACAGCGGAGAGAGGCTAGCTTCCGAAGGATGGAAAAAATTACACTCACTCCTGATGTTAGATATCATGGATAGTGTTAGCACCAAGCGACAGAGAGTCTCCTATTGAGGGCATCACCGAGCCTAGAGAGTAGTCCATCCGGGTTCACAAGTATTGCATGGAAATTGGCCTGGTTCTAAGGAACCTTTTCTGAATTGACCTCTTTGTTCCTAAGTATGGAATGGCATGGTGGACTAGTTCCTAGGAATGGACTGTCCAGAGGTCACTTCTTGCCATCCACTGGTACCCTAAGGTGGGTCTGGTTCCATCAACAGTCCGTCACCCAGTTTCCTGTCCATGTTTCAGTAGAAATAGAACAGAATTTTGATAGCACTTACTCAAATAGCTCTGGAAAATTTATGTGTGATAGTGGGAAGTCCAATGCCACTTTGGAGACCTTGGATTCATTGACTTCCTAGGGGAAGTTGCACAGATTCATATGCATGTGAGGATGTACATAGCTGTGTGATTGCTCCTACATGCCACCTCGTCTCATCTTTGTCTCACCCATGCAGTGGACTCGGAATCCCCATGTAAAGCCCAGTTCCTCTGCTATCATGACCTAAGTCATGGTTCATTGCTAAAGTTGAGATGTCGTCTTTGTCACACTGTCAGTGATGGGGCTAGGATTGACGGATGCCCACCATTGAACATTCTGAGCACACGCCCAAACAAAGTGGAACCCTGACAGTGCCACAAAACCAACCTGCTCCAGCTTTCTGCATTGTCCTCCGCCAGCAAATCACACTCAAAGACAAAGCCTGCTGCCTTCCACTCTTCAAGCAACCTTTGATGCTGTGCACTACCTTCCTCTGGCAGTGGCCCAAAGACAAACTCATTGCACGCACTCCTGCGTCTCCATGTGCTCCAGTCTCCAACCATTGAGACATTAGCAGCAGTCACTTGGGATGTAAAACCACTCACTTATTGTCTGTATCTATGCATAATGATGAAGCCCTGAAGTATATAGGCAGCTTTGACCTAATGATGTAAACCAAAGTCTGGCGGACTAATGGACTAATCACTCAGGGGCTGATGATGACACTTGGAAAGAGAAAATATGAAGGATTAAAGCAAGGGACTTTGGCATAAAGCTCAAGAGATCAAAGCTGGGTCCACCAGCTATGACCAACTCATTAACATACTTTTTTCTAGGTGGGCTTGAAGTGGATGAAGCTAGCCATTTGGTTATTAAGCAGCATAGTGAGAGTAAATTTCACTTACTAAAGCATAATTTGTAATTTATAATTTAGTACCTTAATATAAATGCCACCCACCTTTCACTAAAAGGGTCAAAGTGCTAGCTAGCTATTGCATCACAAATTGAGATCTTTGAGCATTATTAAAGCTCACTTACCTTCTACTAGTGAGGCAGTTGGGGCTGGCATATGAGCTGGTTGGTAATTGGCACACTGGCAGAGTCAGAGACAAAAAGTCCCTTACTTATATCAGCAAGGAGGGGCCCCTAGTATCTTCTAAGCTATAGCAGCATGAGCTTGGATTTTTTAATGTGGAGTTTACTTATCTCTCTTTAGGGGAAATGAAATGGAGTGAGGCTAGTGGATATTTATTATCAATAAAACAAGTTGCAAAAGTAAAAAAAGTGCCCACCTGTAACAAGATTACAGGAAAAAACCTCCAACTCTCCCTCCAAACTCAAAAGAAAGATGCCTTCTTTATCTCAGCACCCTCACTCTGGTCCTTTGAAAAGCCTGCATAATTCATAAGGTTGATGGGGGCAATCATGGCTTCCTCATGATCAACACACTATAGGTTGAATTTGTAGCCATCAGCAGGGTGCTGCTGATCTCTAGTAGCTGAGGGATTGAAGCTAGATTTAGCATCCAGATAGCTGTATGGTGTATGGTCAAAGGGACTCACTATAGGTGTAGAATGAAGCTGCTAGGGGATAGATGAGCTGAAATTGGAGGCTGGAAAGTTCAAGTGTAGCTGGAACTGGCCTGGAATTGAGGAGTCAGCTGTTTGCAATGACAGTAGTTTCAATAGACTGGAGGGGGACACTGTGATGAGGCAGACACCTACTCAGATCTCAAACCGCCGCCGTTTGCTGATGGCGGTTATCACAACAATGATCTGTTCTTGAAGGGCATGCATGGCCAAGATGATTGAGGCAGATGGATCATGCAACTCCAGATGGTCAGCCACCGTCGAGAGCCGCAGATGTTTCTGAGATAATTTCAATGTAGTGGCCACAGACTCAGAGAGGCTGCCACTCTGGTCCATAGAAAACCAGCCCTTGCCGGCTAATACCTCTGAGCTGACATCTGGCATGGGCATTTTCCACTTCATGTCGAGATTCAAAAACAGGGTGGTGGTGGCGGCATCCAAGTTAGAGTCATCCATGCTCGGTACACCTGGACTATCAGTAGATCACCTTTAAAGATAGTCCAATTGACTGCAAGGGGTATTTGACTTTGACTGATCATGCTAGCTATGTGGACATCCAAGCTGGTGTTGAGCTCCTGGAGATATTCTACAATTGTATGCTTGATCACGGAAATGATGTTTTGAAGCTGTCCAGTGTTTGGACGTAATGATAAGAACTCCTTTTGTCAAAGTATGGATTTTACCTTTGGACAAATCCATCTTTGTATAACCTCCAGCAAAAAGTCCAGCTTTCTTGTGGTCTCCTCATATTGTAATCCAGTTTATCAGGTGAATACAGACTTCCTCAGATAATGCTTCTAAATTTCAAATGAAAAGCTTCTGTTTGAGAGTGGTTGCTATTGTTGTGAAGATGATTCCTAGGATTAGTTGCCTCCAGCTCCTTCCAGTAGTACCCACTCACTTCAAAGTGGTGAATACTAGTAGTCTAGTATTATCAAAAAAATTATTACAAACTTCAAAAGGAAGTACTGTTTTATGATACTCACTTTGTTTCTTGTCTTGTAATTAGCTTCAACAAGTTGCCAGTCTGAGATGCAACTATTTATAAATTTATTTTACCTTGATGCAGCCAATTTATTTCATTGTTACTTACCTGGCTCAAAGTGGAACAGTGAGAGGTAGTAGCAGTAGTACCTTGTCATTTATTTACTTTGTTTCCTGTATTGTATCTGGCATTGACAGAGTATTTGTCCACAAGCTTGTTGAACAAGCATTGGTGGAAAATGCCAAACAGATGAAGGTGGCGGTGGACTCCAAACGGAGCAAAGCTCCGGACTATATGATTGGAGATCAGGTCTGGCTTAGTACCAACCATCTCAATCTTCCCTATGACTCAAAGAAACTCACGCAAAAGTGGATCAGACCATATGAGATTCTGGAATCTTGAGGCAACATGGCGAAGCTAAAGTTGCCCAAAAAAAAGAGTTAAATGCTCACTGACGGTCAGTATCCCATGTGAAGAAATTCCTGGACACACTTCCTAGACAACCGGTGGTTAGACCAGACCCAGTCCTTATCAATGAAGAAGGTGTTTTGGAATGGGAAGTCAAGTCGATCTTGGAATTGTGAGTAAAAAGGAGAAAATTGGAATACCTGGTGAAGTGGAAGGAATTTGATCTCACCGGTGTGACATGGCAAACTGCGGACGATGTCAGTAACGCCAAGACTGCCATCGCAGACTTTCACCAGTTGAACCCATCTGCTCTAAGGAAAATTTGGGGCCTCTCCTTGATGGAGTTTCATGCATTATTTTTTTTGGAGAATCCTGCGTGTCTGGAATCCACGCCTTAAAGAGAGGGTAGTGTTTTAAATCACCTCTAGTCCGACCTACCACTCACAATCTGGAGCATAGTCTGGCATCAGCCAGGACTAGAGTCCGGACATACCGACAATTGGACTACCCTCAGCCCTCATCCTCGACATCACTACATTACCATATCATCACCACTATCATTCCATTACTATTCACTTCTTTATATTATTATGTAAACCTGATGTCACTTACAATGTATGTAAGTCACACTTCATGTAGTCCACCTGTATGTAGAATAGTCCTGTTGTATAAATACTTGAGTTGGTCATAGCTGGTAGACCCAGATTCGACCTCTTGAGCTTTATGCCAAAGTCCTTTGCTTTCCCATCCACTTCTTCTTCTTTTCAAGTGTCCGAGTTAGCCCCTGAGTGACAGTCCACTAGTCTGACCGGACTTCAGTTTACTTCACACACCACACATGTTTCTGAGATTGATTTTGATGTAACAGTGGACTCAGAGAGGCTGGAGTCTGTAGAAAACCAGCTCTTGCCACCAGTTGACTTCCTGGACTACCCGACTTCACCAAGAATTTGCTTTTTTAGTGGCTTGAAGAACCCACTGGGTCTTTGTGTGGCTAGGGACAAGAGGTTTACAACGTGGTGGACAATAAGACTGTGACTGGTAAACGAGAGGGTGGGAGGATTGCCATGACCCCGGGTGAATGACAAGGCGGAAGAATCACCAATGTTGGGCAAATCCAAGTCCATACTAGTTCTACTAGCATTCTACAAAAAGCAGATCATCAGGCCCTTCATTGCTAAAGAAGCCCACAATGTACTGAGGGCCCTGCTCTTCTCTTCTTTCTCAAGTTTTTTTATTGTTAGCCCTCCACCTGTTTAACCCAAACTCTTGACCTGCTTGCTATATCAAAGTTTCATGCTACACAAGTGAGCATGTTCGAGTCATAAATGGTTAGTTGTTATAAGACAGAACACGTAGTACTTACTTGTGCACTGAGTTGTGCTTATGAATTCTTGTGGCTTTGAAAGCCATTCTGCACTCTATTTGGGGTTGCTCTCAAATATATGCCTGGTAAGTTCAGTATATACTGTCTTCTTGGCAGCATTGAGTTGAACTTTTATGTGTCTGTCATGCATCATGTGTATGGTCTGAAAATAATTTTATGCACTTTGTTAGGTTGTCCTGGTACCACTTGATGAAGAGATTAGTCTGATAAGCATATGTTTTGTCACATTTGACTGGATACTGATTCGGACTTGGATTTCATAATGGATGGAACTTGGGAACTTGGGCACCAGGCTCACTGGCCATCCTATTCCACAATGTTAAAGCTGTGATTGACTAGCTCCTCATGGGTCCACTCCTGACACCCTCTGTCACACCCCCAGTCACTGCCTCATAACCAACTGCCCTTTCAGTGACAAATAATCTAGCCACAGAGATAGCGATGTGTACAACACCATTGAATGAAATACTGGAGATAATTCATCTTGAAATGTTGTTGGAAGCAGGGCCTCCAACCTACACAGGAGGTATACTAACATATGATAATTCTTCTAGCTTGCAATTTAATGTCCAGGAGAACCTTGACAAGACTATTCAAATTAACTAGTTCAAACATTCCCCACTTCTGCTGGAAGTTTTATAGCTCAATTGGACACATTTGAAGAAAGATCCCTAATTCCATCCTCATTATCTGGTACTGGCCCTCTGGCTGAGACTACTGGTGCCCAGGATCTTTCCAGTGCAGTACCATACCTTTACAGCAAGAACAGTTATGACTTGAGTCATCCTCCAAATCCTCCAAATCATCCAAATCATCCTGGAATGGATAAGCCTGAGTCCATGGATCAAGTTATACTGGCACCCATGGCAATGATGGAAATTCAGGAGATGCAACAGGGCCTGGCACAGTGTCTACTACTGGGCCACAACTTCAAGACCTCTCTCACTTCTCTGAATGATTGGTGTAACTAATTATATCTTAGTGTTACTTCTATCTGCTCTAGAGCAGGTTCAAGCACACAACTGGTCTAGGATCATAAAGGCTGCATCCTTTGATGCATGCAGACATATCTGCAACTCAATGTCTCTGAAAGTTCTATTACAGATGCTATTGCAGAGAGAATGTTGGTGGCTGCTATCTACAAGTTCAAGTTCAACAGAGCTCATAATTTGAAGATGGATAGTGCACTGGAAGATGGTGAGCCTGTAGCTAACCTGGCCTGGACAGAAAAACTATAAGCAGCACAGCCAGATATCTGCAAGCTCACGGCCTGCGTCATGGGATAAGAAGAACTCAACCAGCAACTCGAATCAGTGTGCAAATTTGATCCAGATCAACATGGTGCAAAACCAAATTAATACTCTCTGTGCAACAAATTTTCTTCCACTTTACGGAATTACACAAGTGCCATACACAATGCCACAAGAGCATTTTACTTGATTCCATGTCAAAAACCAATACCCGTTTGAATTCCATTTTTTCAAAGAAAAGGAGCTACAAGCAGGATCTTGTGAATATAGTACTATTGATAATGAGAACGATCAGTCAAGGCAAGCTCAGGAGGTGATTGGCAGGCTTTAGCGGTGGCTGTACTGGATACAGTAAAAGCCCCCCACCTTTCATATGAGCCAATAATAACACAATACCCACTCTGAAGTTCCATGCATCCTCCCTCATGTCAGATGAAAACTCTTTCCAAACAAATGCTTGGCAGGTTGGGGTTGTGACAAACAAACCTGAGCCTTTTCGGCAGTTGGAAACTATGCAGACAATGGATGTTATAATAACGCCAATAGGCACAAAGGCTAGACAAACTCGCATTTTTTTTGCCACATAATACAATTTTTTGATATGAATGGGTGGCAACTTGAACCTTGGCAATCATTTAGCTTAAGATGCTTTCTGGCTTGTTACAACCCACTTAGCAGTGACCAAACTTGCATCTTTCATGTGAGTACTATTTGAATAATCTATTGTATGATAATCAACAGTGGCTCTAGATTAATCTTCTCTGATCATGCTTCTTTCATTCACCTCGCAAGTGAAACTCGAATCATTGTTTGGACTGGTGTCTACAAAAAAGGGAAGACAGGTCAGCAACTCAAAAGGTTCTTAAAGAGTAAGAAGAAGATGGACAAGGACAAGGACCAGATACAGGATAAAGACAAAGAAGAAGATTGGATGTACAAGGAAGAAGTTGAGAAGAAGGAAGACAACAAATATGATGATTAATATGGCCAAGGTGGGAGGAAAGTGACTGCCAAGGTTTGTATGGAATCATTGTCAGACAAGACACAGTCAGGTATTCTCTGGCTATACCATACAAATTGAATATGGTGCAAAAGGATTAAAAAACATGTAATATGACACAAGGAATAGTAACTGACAGTTAGTTCCAGGATGTGTATAGAGTTGCATGAATAGTAACCTGGACTCCAAGAATATTTTTTTGTCTGAAAAGTTGTTCCACAGGCAGGCTTCGCCAAACAAGAACAGGGAATCAGGTGAAATAAGAGGACACCCAGTGAGTGTCATGTGGCTACAGAAAGGACCAATAGATTACTTGGGTAGGTAAAAGGAACTAGTGTAGTTAATTTCTGAAATCAAAAAATCACCTTGCCCTTTTCAATATCTATGATTCAGACATGGCTATCACAACAACCCATTCTGAGACCTACAAAGAGTGGTCCAACCAAGACATGCTCTTGGATCCAATCAATGAGTGTGATGTTGCTGAATATGTTTGGTATCTTAGTGTGTATCTTCCACCATTAATAACACAAGCATGGAATGGTTAGGTATTGCCTTTTAATCCATGGTATTGGTATTGCTGTTGCATTGTGTCCTCACTGATTTCCACTCCCTTATTCAATTGAGTTGTGACTTTCTCCTAACCATGACAGTGCCCCCAACTCTGTGATGGCCCAAAGGCCATTGCAATTCTGAGTGTCATGATTACTATGTAGACTATGCTATGTAGTAAAAATATATAGCCCAGTTGCTACTGCACTTTCCTTTTTTCCAGATGGAGTGACACTGCAGTTATTTAATGCCATCATAAAGGTAAAATACATTAAGCAACCTCAGAGTTGGTGACTAGAAAGGAAGAAGAGTTTAAAGTATGAACATATACATTGTAGAATTGATCAAATCTATAGTATGCTAATTTCTTCTGCATACTTTAGTAAATTTTTATCAGCAAAGTTAACAAAGCCAATTCTCTCTCCTTGAACAGGAGTAGAGTGCAATGAGCAACTACCCTACTCAAAACCAAAAGAACCTGAAAAGGTCTAATAGGGATTTGCACCCCTAATTGAGGAATCTCAAAATGACATCTCTCGGTCCCCAACTACAAAAATGATGGCTGGCATTTCTAGCATCATCATGCCAGTCAATGTAAATCTCTCCTACACCTCCCCTCTTACTAGGAAGGCAATGAAAGGAAAGACCCAAGGAAAGAGCTGGATGAAGCTCAATCTCATGCTGGAGACCTCTGAATATAATGTAATATCAGCACAATAATATTGAATAAAAAGAAAAAAGCGAACTTTTCCATAAGTTGGCTAAAAGACTCTCAGTGCCTCTGCAAAATGTATTTTACCTTTAGACAAATTCATCTTTGTATAACCTCTAGCAAAGAGTCCAGCTTTCTTGTGGTCTCCTCAGATTGTAATCTAGTCATGCATGTTTAAAACATCCATTCCAACTACTGAAGGCCTTGACAAGGAAGTCCAAGGACATGAGCCACATTGTGACATGACTAACAAGATAAGCCATTATATACTGAAACCCTATGAATTGAAACACTCTGAATATCTATCAACATGAGGATCAGTCACAACCGGGTGCAACTATTTGCAGAACCAGCAGCATTGGTTCCAGTCCAAGCTATCATGACTGTAAAAAAGGTCAAAAGATGCAACCAGACTTTAAAACACTAGTCTTGCATATGGCGATGCCGAGTGTAGCTCCCGCCCATACCAGCTCCTGCACCTGTGGTACATCAAGCCAAAGCCAAAGGCAAAAACGAGCACCAACCCAGACAGCTGCTGCTGGTCCGTCCAACATGGGTAGGAACGTTGCACCAACTCAACTTGAATTTTGATCTTCTGACTTTCACTTCTATAGATTAGGCCCAAAACCTCCTCTCTGTGTACCAGCTCCTGGACCTCAGACCAAAGGCAAAGGTCAAAAGTGAGCAGCCACTAATTTGAATGAAGAAAACTGTCATTGATGCTTCCAATATGGGTGAGAATGCTCTGCACTGACCTGATTTTGATCTTTTAACTTTCACTTCTATAGTCCAAGAGAACTACCCCCCACACTAGCCCCGTACTTCAAGCCAAAGGCAATCGCCTAGACCCCCACACTGCTGGGATTCGGGGATTGCGGCGTACACGCAGATCTCACTGAGGGTGCCATTGCCATTGAACTCGGTCTCTGGCGTGTCCTAGGCACGTTCTTCTCGATTGCTTGATCTCCACCCAACACATCATACCTTCCGTTCCCGTATACTGATCGTTTACAAACCGGCAGTGCAAAGTTGAACAAACTGGCAAGTATCGGTGCCCGTCGCCTAGTTGCTCCCGCACGCCGCCGATGTTGTCATCAACAATGGCTTAACGACGTGGCATTGACCACAAATGCGAACACGATGAAGATGACGACGATGATGCCGAATGACTCGGACACAACATGGCACCACAACGCGTCGACTGACGCGACGCCGACGATGCACGGCACGGCGTGCAGTACCGAAACGGTCACGGGTACATGGGTAGGCAAATGCCAACCCATACCTGCGACCCTTGATAGTCCCTACCAATGCAGCAAGACTTTGGGAAGGCGAATTTGGAACTGGATGCCACTTGCGAGTCAACTCCAGGAAACTCACCTGGAAACTCCTGCAGCTCGTACATATGTTTTGTTCAAACTAAGTACAGAGACTCGGTATATGATGAAAGCTCCACTCTCAGTTCACAGATTGCATGCAAGGTTCACAAACATTCTGTGGATCATTCAATTGTTGGGTCTGAACACCTGGAATCATACCGATCATAGTAGTGTTCCGCTCGATCAACGGGTTCCGAATGGCCTAGTGCCTATTGAATCATGTCCAATTACTAGTACTGTATTGTTGTATGATTGCCTCAGATTTGCTACGTCTCTTTGCTTGTATGGGCTGTCGATGTGCACAGGTGCCTGGAGGCTGTGGTATCAAGACAGAGACGCCAAGTGGTTTCCCATTCTCGTCAAATGCTTCAAATTCTTTTCTGGCTCAACATTTTGTTTTTTGTTTTCTTTGTGCAGTGATATCAATTGCAAAAGCAAATTGACGAAATCCTTTTATTTTATTTTAGTCCAGTCTGGTCCCCCATAACCGTAGATACCACTTTATAATTTATTTATTTTCCCTTCACAAATGGCTGACTACCGAGTGCCAAAGATGGGATGTCAAATGGTGGAAGTAAGAAACAACAAAATAGTTTACAAATCACAACGCGTGTAAGTGAGATGAACAAAAAAATACTTTACAAATTACAACGCGCCAACGCGCAAGCCAAGAATCAAGAAAAGTTGATGTTCAAGAAATATGAAGATGATTTTTTTGTTCATCTCACTTACACGTGTTGGCGCGTTGTGATTTGTAAACTATTTTGTCGTTTCTCACTTACACCATTTGATGTCCCATCTTTGGCACTCGGTAGTCAGCCGTTGTGAAAGGAAAATAAATAAATTACAAAGCGGTGGGTCCTGGACTCTGGTTTCTGCAGAGCAAATTGAAACCCAGATGGTACTCAGCCGTCTCCGAACGGATGGAACCGAGACCAGCCACAAAGTTGAGTTGCCCGCAGACGGTTGGTCCTAGGCTATTCTGGAGGCGAGTGGTGGTTGCGGGGGTTGCCCTGCTCCCCTTGCTGCCCAGTTGGTCCTAGAAGAACGGCGTAGCCCACCCACCGCGCGCCAGCTCGCTTCCTCCAGCTTGTTGAATGCGAAACTCTCCATCCCACATGAGCAAAATTTGTGTCCAAACAGGTCTGGTTAGTGTTTAAAAGTCCAGTCCTAGAACTGCAAAAAAACCGAAACTGCAACTGGACCAGGACCGTTGGCAACTGATTTTGGCAACTTTTGGCAACTGGTCTTTGTCAGTTTCAGTTTCAGTTTTTTATTTTCGCAAAAATAATAAACTAGTTGTAACTGGTTGGCAACCGGTTTTTTTGGTGCATAGCCACCCCCTGTCTCTACCCTATTTTCCCCACATATATCTACTATTTTTGGTAATTTTGTGGTAATTTTTGGCCATCATCAATGATTTTTACATAAATGTTGAACTTATATCTTGAATATGAACACCAAAATTGTTAGTGACCATACACAAACCATTAATAGATAGCTTTCACCATATAATATAACATGGGAAGGTCATATCTTACCATGTCAACTACTATTATTGAGTCCAACATTGACATTTGCTCCATAATGACATGCAATTTTAAACTGGGCATAGCTCAATGAGGGCTGGACCAAATAACATAAAAAAAATATGGGCAGGAAGCCAAGAGTCGATACTATTTTTAGAAAATGACCGGTCATTCGGAGACCGGTCCGAAACCGAGAAAAAGACCGAACCGGACCGAAATTCGGTTTTTTTGCGGTTTCAGTTTAAATAAACTGATATCTGGGTTTTAAAAAAACCGGTCCGGTTTCAGTTATTCCAAATAAGGCAATAAAACCGGACCGGACCGGACTTTTAAACACTAGGTGTCCCAATCTGTAATCAACAATCAACACGAAAATGTCCGGGTCAATGCGCACCTTCTTGCGGAATAGGTGCGGTCGAGAACCTGCAAAAGACTCGAGGAGAGGCAGTTGAGACGCACGCATTGGTGGCACCAGATTATTATTCAAGACGCGTGATGTCTCGATCTCATCTCGGAATGCTCTGATTGCACCAAGAAGGTTGCAATACTGCCTCTCTTTGCTGCTACCATCTCAACTGATGAGTTAGTCGAGTTAGAATCAAGATTGCTTTCGAAATCGGATATGATCGGGGAGACAGATTCTTCCAATCGGCTGCGTAAGTTCTTGATCTTGGCGTGTAAAACATTGATTTCTAACATGCTGAGATCCAACAGCAATTTCTTTCTCTGTGATACCTGAGGCATGGTGGTGGTGGTAGGACTCGGAGGCGAGGGTTTATTGATAATCAGCGGGTCGTTCTACTATCCACCATTCGATCTGCTCCATCCCGTACTATTTTTACTTCTTCAAGTGCGTTCTGGACTTAGTGTTTTTTTAATGCATACAAGTCACATGTCCCGGTTTGTCTCAGACCGGTATTCAGCATCAACTTGGCTTGATCGGAGGTTCAATTTTGTCACTCGTTTATGGCTACTTTGCAATAAAAAATAGCGCCATAATACTAGATACATGATAGCCCAAGCATAGCCTCATAATAGCCTAATTGAGTACCACTTATGATCGGAATTGTGCAGTCACTGGCTCAGATGGAAGCCAATATTCCATGCTACATATTGTTTAGTGGTCTCGAGCTGTGGGTCTGCCAGGTTTTGATGTGATGGCTACACATTCACAATGACAATTTCTTCGAACATGACATTTGGCACAAATTTGGTTTTATTGTGGCTGCCTGTGATCAGAATCATGTGATCCATGGCTCATATGAAAGGTAATCATCCATACTACCTCCGATAAAGCCATTTCTAGGCACATAATTCCCAGTGAGTTGTACAAAAACTCATCTCTCCTTTGTCATTTATGAGTGACACAATGTTCAGTCAGGACTCAGTTACCAATACTCTCAGAGTCCATCCTTCAGACTTTCAGACGGTTCTTTGAAACAGACAGTTTGTGTACTTCAAGCACCTGAATGGGCTGGCAGAAACCTAGCAGAGCAACATGGCCTCGTCAAGTGCTTTTTGGTTCGTACGGGCGGAGACATGCACAGGATACCATGTGTGCTGCATGCAGCATGGGGCCTGTCTCAGAGGAGGAGTTTGACATTGATGCCGGATGCTCTGATCCTGGTGATGAGTGAAGTGATAAACCCCCAAGGCTCCACCATCAACCACACCACCCAGAGGTGGATGACAATGCCATGCAGTTAGATCCCGCCAGTGACCCCTCTACGACACCAAGGAACAAGAGAAACTCCCAACAATAGCAGATGTTCGCCATTTCTTTGAGAAGACTCCCGAAAATACAGTTTGCACTTATTGCAGGAGTTTTTTTCCATCTTCGCTCACGCGTATACTAATTATATTGTCATAAGGCTTTGTAGGAAAGTTCATGATACCAATCCCATCACATGGGCTCGAGTGAATTTGAAGTGTACTTTCCAATATTCCTGCAATACTGCGACATTGGTACTTCGTGGCCATGTCGATCGCCACCACTTGCTCGAATACCTCACCCTTAGTCACGGTGTTTAAAGGTCCAGTCCTAGGACCGATGAAAGACCGGGGACCGGACTGGACTGGACCAAAAAAGACCGATTTCGGTCCGGTCTTTCCTAGTTTCACTTGGTCTCGGTCTCAGTCTTTTCATTTCTCAAAAATAAAAAGACCAGTTAAAGACCGGTCGCAACCGGTCTTTTTGGGGGACCGATTTTGCCCCCTATTTGTACATATATTGAAGTATTTACCCTGACTTTCTCATATTTTTATGATTTAATTTGAGTTAGTTATGCTATTTATACCAATATATCAACATCAAGGTCAAAATTGGTCAGATCTCACCCGGATATGGACCAATTTACATTAGTATTGGCTCTAAAATTAGATAGGGGCTATATCCACATTCGGTACAGCCACCGCTAAGCCCCCCGATCGCTTGCAGACTGCGTTCTGATTGATCTTTCAAGCTGTCTAAAGAGCCATATTGCATCAAATCTTAAAATAATCATATCTCCATCGCGTGTGAACCGATTTACATAAAGAAAATATCAGTAGAAAGCTTAAAGTCTGTTCTATTTTTGGACCGTACAAAGACCGTTTTGGACCGCAACCAGACCGGTAAAAGACCGAAAATTAGTCTTTTTCGGTCTTGGTCCGGTTTTTTTCATATCAGAAAATTTCTAGGACCGGTCTCGGTCCGGTCTTTTCCAAAAAAGGCAAAATACCAGACCAGACCAGACCTTTAAACACTACTCACCCTTGCGGAAGAGAACAGATGGCCGATATGGTTGTGGAAAGCGTCAAGCATATTATGGCTCGTGGCTACACTCTTCAGGAGATTCAGGTTGTATTGGAGGATGGTGGAACACTTGATTCTCTTACTTCCTGTCTCCCACAGACTTCAAGTAACACAGATTCTAGCGAATGATCCTCAGTCCCTTCCTTCTCGATGAAGGAGCTACACAATCACCTTGTCACTTTCATTGTTGCTGATGACCAGGTATATTCTTTTGTTTTGTTCTCACTCAAGCTTCATTTACTTGCAGTAAATGACCAGTCCCTGAACATGGTAGAATGCAAAAAATTTTGAGCACTTCTCCTCCTCCTCTGCCAGGACCTCAAGGATTCCGAACTCTGTCATTGCACGCAAATTTGTGATGAGATTATCAGTGTATGGAAACAACACTTTGCCATGCTAAAGGCCGACCTGAATGTACATAGGATTTTCTGCACTACATTCATAAATACTGCTGTAAGCTAATTATTTTGTTAGAGCTCACTAAGTGCACACCACTGATATCTGGTCCATAATGGCATTCCATCGGTGTT
>JBBPPC010000466.1:0-17799 GCA_038091775.1 Leccinum olivaceopallidum | reverse complement strand
TGCGGTGCGACCGTTCCAGCGAGAACGGAAGCAAGCAGCTCTGGCGATACAGAATCTTCTGTCACGTTGGCGCTCGAGGCAGACAGCTGCTGTAACGACGTCGAATTCTGTGCTTGCTGTGCGAGTGAGCTGTTGTCTGGCTTCCACTGTAGCATGCCCAGTAGCTCGTTCAACCAGCATTGCTCCCTCACGATCTGACGTGAGTGCGTCGAGATATGAAATTACACGGCGTAAAGGTGTGGTAGGCCACGTACGTCTAGAATGCGTGACACTTCGCTGGCCGTTTTCACCGGGACTTCTTGCAACAGAAATCCCGGCTCTTGCGGGGCGGCGAGGCGTAAGCAAAGCGGTGGATGAGCTTGACTGGGTGAGTTCTGACAAGATCACCGATTTAAGAATCAATCCTGAAGCAAGTCTCGCCACCTACGTATACAGCCTTGTAGTATTCGGCAGGCGAGCCATTGTTTAGCTTTGTGGCGCGATGTTAGCAGGGTCAACAACAACAGTCAGGCAAGGAACGAAGTTGTCCGATGAAGACGAATCGATATCCACAAACGACCATTTGGCGAAAGAAAAAGGTCGCTTACGCAGAAGAGAGAACCAGTGTCGCAGAAGCAGCGGATAGATGCGTATCAAGATTGGACCACGTTGTCTTGAACCACACTTACCAAAAGGTCCACCCAACTCCCACCGTCAATCGATTGAGCATGTGGTGGACTGATCATGAAGCCATTGAATGCAAGATTACTCATGTTCATTCCTGTCACGGGACCAATGTGCCCAAAAGCACCCAAGTTGGCTAGACCAGCACCGGTTGAACCCGTTGAAACACCCATGTTCATGAGGACGTCTGCGGACATGTCCAGCGCCAAGACAGCTTGTATCGCACGCAAGCGGCTCTGCGAGATAATTACGCCGCAATTGGTCGGTTGATGCCTCGACTTTGATGGGCGGTTGAATTCTAGGACCCATGAATGAGAAGGTACACGAGGAAACACGTGGTCGTTTGGAAAGCTGGGCTGAGAGGGCAGGTCGAGACCTTCAGAAGATGGGACGAGCTTCAGGCGTGCAATCGTGGAGCCAGCGTAGCTTCCCGAAAGGACTGTGGTCAAGTGTGCAAGAGGAATGTCAACAGGAAAAGTCGGATTGGTCGGTTGGGGGTGAGCTGTCGGTGAGGAACGGAGAAGGCGAAGGTATGCCAAGGGCGAAAGCCACACAAGGAAGGACAAGGATGGTGCGTCTAGATACAACAAGGGCATGAAATTTCGAGCAAGCATTGTATCAAGAGGCTGATATTTTGAACTACCGGCAACCTGCGTCATTATATAAAGGCTAGCCTGATCAACAAGGGTACGCACGCAGTGGATTTTTGGGCATCAAGGAAATGCTGAGCGGCGCTGACGGGTTCCGTAAACCAGCGGATTCCTCGCTCACCCTCGGCAACCGCCAACAAATCAAGCATCATGAGGTAGCGTAGATGGTCCTGTACGACGAGACCGAGAAGGGCGGCCTCGACCGCCGGGTCCTCTCCTTGTGTGTCGTGCGCGGCGGCGATTGATGCGCGATTTGCTGCATGGACCCATCTGGCTATGTCCCTAGCGAGAAAGGCATCCAACTCTGGGGCTGCCGGTGGTCCATTAGCATTATGGTTGCCAACAGCAAAGGACGTCTTGACGACCACTCGGCCGTCGATGTTAACGTCAAGGACTAGCACTTTACCCGCCATCATTATTGTCGTTGCGGACGTTCCAGAGCTGTCGATGAACGCTTCCATGCCCACGGAACGACCCCATTCCTCGAGCTTCGTGGGTGAAGGTGGGGCAGTATCAGGAAAGACAACGACAGGCCGCTCTGCAGAGAGAGCAGTAGCAGCTGCGCGGGACAACGCGATGGATGTGGAAATTGCCGCGTGCTGCTTCATAAGAGAGACGAGCCTGGATGTTTGATCTGATGATGGCATGGCAGCTAGCTGAGCGAGTGCATGGTTGAGTTGCGAAGTGGAGTTGAGAGTGGCATTGAGACGTGACAAGGTTGCGGGTGAAGAGATGCTGAACGGATGAGGAGGAGTGCCATCGGTCTTACCAAGTGCGAGCAGGTCGTGCACCGAGGCGAGCATTGCGATCAAGGTTTCACTAACTTCGATTCAATTTGTTGATAATCGCCGAAAAGGGTCACGATGAGGTGGCCTTTCAGCGCTTCCGAAGCGGCGTACAAATAACCGTCCAAGCCTCCCTGGACCTTGTTCCAGCTTCCCCCACATCGCAGCTTCATGTACTCACGCTACGAGTCTAACAGGATAACGGCTGAGAAGGTCGAGGAGCGATGGACACGCACGACTGTCCACGCAGTGTTCACACTGCCCTCACTTTCCCGGCACGAGCCGGGAGGTACTATCTCTGTCGACTTCCCACTACTGAATGAGTGGACCTTCGCCTTATCGTTGTCCCCAGAACATCAGCAAAGACCTATGAAGAAAGGCAGACCTTTCAAATCTTTGCCATCAAACGTAACACACGAGTGGAATCCCGTTGCGCTTGCTTTCCATCGACGCGGCAGGGTCATTCTATGGGAAGATACATCCATGCACGCTGAGCTGTCGCTTACTGCGGACCCGCCTACTGACAGCAGCAACTCGACATTGCGTGTTACAATGGAGAAGATCGCATTGGAGCATTCCCACTCGCTGGAAACTAAACTCGCAAGGCTTAACACCCTCTCATTGCTATCACCTTCCAAGATCTCGCTCACTCTAACGATCTCAAAGTGTCCATTCTCCACGGGACTCCTCCAGATCACGTCTGGGCGCTCTGACGAAGCGGACGCCCATAAGTGGTTAGCCAAGCAGTGCGGTGAACGTCTCCTAAGTCGATCACTCACCAACGGAACAGTCCATGACGTGAAATTCTTTGCCTGTTCTGCCCCTTCTACCTCTGGAAACAAGAGGGAGCTGCTTGAGACCTACGCCTGGCTCTCTGTCTTGAAGGGGCACGTCGATCCTTCAATTGGTCTGTAATCTTATGATTATGAAGTAACCTGCAACTGAAACCTTGTAGCTCGACTCGGTGTGGGGTGGACAAGGATGCTGAGTTGGCATGAAAATCCCGAGGTGGGACCAGTTATGGAGATTCCTTGCCCAGACGGTTACGAATATGAGCTTGATAGCGATTATGACGAAGACGAGGCTGTTGAACCCGCTGCAGGTAGATCGTCTGCGCGAACGTCTGGTCTGCATGCGCTTACTCTGGGATCCCGGCCAGGTGAAGAATCAGACAGCAAGACCGAAGGGCCTTTTTCTTCTTTTGAGCGGGATGGAGGTCAGCGATACATCGTTGTTGCTTTGTAGTCCTCAATTAGGTCCAGCCAGTGACATGAACTCGCTTGATTCTCTCCCGGAGGAATTCATCCAAGATCAGGAGATGCTATTCGATTCGCCTTCAAAGACTACAACCGACTGCGAACGAACGGTCGTGACTTAAATGCTTCAGTGAACCAAGTGTCGTAGCGCGAGTGGGCGGTTTGTTCGGTCGCCATTAAAACGGACGATTGGATTGCCCGCCAATTCAGATTGATGGACAAATCAGCTTCCTCGATCCTTCGTTTGGCCTTCCTGGATCTGGTGGACTTGGAGACGATCTCGTCGATGTCTCTCTTCACACCGGATAGCCCAAGATTGATCGCCTCTTCCACGCGCTCCATCTGGGCCAAATTTGAAGGAAATAAAAGCTAAAAACGAAGTCAGTCAAAACGAAGTTAGCACGGACACAAATTAATAATAACTTACACCGGTGACGCCGTCCTCTTCGATGTTCAAAATGCCGTTTTGTTTGACCCAGACACGGTATTGAACTTCGCGGACGTCACACCAGGTGTGACCAGCGATGATGACGGGACTAAGCTTAACTTCGTCACAGTCATCGTCAGACTCGTCAGTATCAGTGTCAGAGTCGGAGTCGGAGCTGCTAGAAACGGCAGCATGACGATCAAGATCATCAGTTCCATTGAGAGAGGGAGGGAGGGCCAGAAAAAGGTTGGATGGGAGGATGGACGTGTGCTGGGAGAAGTACTTCCAAGTGGGGGAGTCTTCGATAGGGGATTTGTAGTCGGGACCCTCTGTAACAAAGATTGCTAAGACGAACGAAATTTCAGGCCAACCGTCGACCTCGAATTGAATCTTCTTCATCAGGTTGTCGCAATCTTGGCTGAACGCGCATTCAACAACTGCAAGAATGTTGCTCCACGAACCGCGCGGTCCGGTAGTCGTGGCAACGAGCGCGAGGTCGGGAGTGGCCCAGAAACGTGTGACCGGCGAACGGATTGACAGATCATGTTCTAGGCAGACGCGAACGCGTAGGTGGTTGACAGGAAGGGAGACCAGGACTGGCTGGAGGGTCTTGCTAAAATCAGTGATGGCAAACGCGTGGGCTGGGGTGTGCATCTCGACAAGAAGCAGTCGAGTGGTGGGATTGTAAGACAACCTAATAGATGGTCATCAGTGACTGATCTCGTGATGCAGCGGAGATTACGATTACTCACTTAGGTTTCCTCTGTGAAAAAAACCACCTTTCGACCAAATTTGCAAGCACCTTAAAGTCTTGTTGAGAGACCTCTCTGAACACCTATTGGGAAGGAAAATGACCATCAAAACATGTCATTTATTCAGCTACCTACATGAATATTGGTCATGCACAGATTGAAACCTCGGAGTACGATGTCTTCGATAGAATCTTTAATGAGATGAGTTTAGGACATGTTCAACTAGACAACGACGTACTGTATTGCTGTGAATTGATTGGGGAAACAAGGTCTATCTTCGCTTTTGGGCTAGCGGGTTGGGGTGGCTCAGTCCCAACGTGAATAACGTTCGGCAAGCGGCAAGCGGAGGACATTGTCGTGCGCTCGCTTTCTGTGGCACCGATGTGTGTTCCAAGTAGTAAAGCGCGCTGCTTCAAAGGACCCTTGAGAGAGAGTAAACTTGAACGCGGATGGCTTTGTAAGGGAGAGAACCTCGTCTTAGTCGTTTGGGCACGCGGTGCGCTAGTGAGCCGACAAGAGCCCAGCGGGAACTGTGATCTAGGAAAATCCATGCCACGAGAGTCCAGCGTGGTGCGATGCTGGCGGGAATTACAGCCCAGATCTTGTTTGAGGGTCTCTTGCTGAACTGTAGGGGTGTGGGTTGTTACTTATCAGTCATCATCACTTATTCGGAAATTGCCGTTTAGACCGCTACATTGTTAATCACTGACACGCACTACCCGACATCCATTTCGACCGACATATAGGTACAAAAACATGCCAGCTAGTAGTAGTGATACAAGAGAATAGCTATGGACACGAAAATGGTGATGGGTGGAGAATTTGGGCAACAACGTGAACCTCACCATGCACAATCAACGGAATGAAAAGAGGTCTTCAAACTCGTCATCTTCCATGGGGGTCAGGGCGCTCGCAGACTGCTTTCCCTTCTTGACATATTCTTGCGTGTCATTCACGATCACCATGAACTGGTCCTCAGAGAGAGCCGCAATCGGGTCAAGATAGCGTCGTGTCAACACACCCCAGACGCTCTCATTGAACTCAAATTGATTCCCTTTCTTGACAACAGGGTACCACATCATATTGCCTTGTTCCTCACCCTGGAAAGTGACATTGTGATTGACAACCAATGTTAAAGCACGGTGGACCTTAAAATGACACATTCAGAATGATTCGTGAGTGGTAAGCGAAACTAAGCATGACTCACGGCTGCGCATGCTAAGGCAAGTGCTCCACGAGCACCGTCCGGCTCAGCCATTACGTCCGGCAAGTCCACGTATCCCTGAATGAATTGAAATGATGGGCAAATGTTTGAAGCACAAAAGGTGCCCGGTTGTGATAAAGTTCGCAGCCCACAGGACGTGAGTCACCCCGACAGTGTGCATTGAATCATTATCGACGAGAATGCAGATGGTATGCTTTCTTGTGGTATTTGTACACCGGTCATATTGAATTCTGCGAATTGAAGTCGCAAGTTGAACATGGTGTTCGGCGCCTTCGTGTCGTTGGAGATGGCGCACCCTCTTGTTCACCCAAGTCGATGTACCGATTCGCAGATCTCGTAACCATTTTGTGAGACAGAATTAGGCGAGAGTTCTGAGTTATCCAATGTATTCCAAGGTTGGCAACAAGGATCTCAAGGCCCTATCCCTGAAGGCTATCAAAGCAAGGCTGACAAAGACGAATGTCCTGGAGGAAACATTCTCCGTATTCACATCCAAGTCAGTGTCGCTTCGTAACGTGGAGATCATCGCTAACACTGAGTGTGAACAGATACCCTGATGTTCTAAAAGCCCAGCTTACATAAGGTCCTCATAGAGCATCGTGCTTCACCAGAGGTCAAAAAAGCCTTTTCCGAGAAGATCTTTGAGTCGGGTGTCATGCCTCATGCGAAGCCTGCGCTCGAAGGCTTCTACGATAAGCTTGCGGCCTTGGATGCTAGGTTCTGCCGCGGCTATCGCCGTTCGGATTTGGAGTGACCCTGGAAGTTGGAACATGCCTAGGGACCTGGGATTGAACCCAGATCCGAATCCGGACAAATAAAGGGAAAAATAGAAACCATAGGATGGGTTCAAAGCGAACAGCCAGATCTACTATGCAGGCAGGGGTTATCAAGAGTTAAACATTGTAGTCTGAGTCATACAGTACACATTATTATGCACCCACCCCACGTACGTGTTTTAACGCATGATAGTATTGAAAACATGACATTGTGACGCAATGGTTCCTCGCTCACCCTAGGCAACCGTCAACAAATCAAGCATCATAAGGTAGTGTAGATGGTCCTGCACGACGAGACCGAGAAGGGCGGCCTCGACCGCCGGGTCCTCTGCTTGCGTGTTGTACGCAGCGGCGATCGATGCGCGATTTGCTGCATGGACCATCTGCTATGTCCCTAGCGAGAAAGACATCCAACTCTGGGGCTGCCGGTGGTCCATTAGCTTTACAATGGTTACCAACAACAAAGGACGTCTTGACGACCACTCGGCCGTTGATGTTAACGTCAAAAGACTAGCACTTTACCCGCCATCATTGTGGTCGTTGCGGACGTTTCAGCACTGTCGATGAATCTGAACGCCTCCATGCCCACGGAACGGCCCAATTCCTCGAGCTTGGTGGGTGACGTAGGGCAGTATCAGGAAAGATAATGACAAGCCGACAGAGCGGCAGTAGCAGCTGCGCGGGACAACGCGATGGATGTAGAAACTGCCGCGTGCTGCTTCATAAGAGAGACGAGGGTGAAGAAATGCCGAACGGATGAGGAGGAGTGCCAGCATCGGGGGAAGTCTTTAGTCTTACCAAGTGCGAGTAGGTCGTGCACCGAGGCGAGCATTGCAGTCAAGGTTTTTGGTCCAGCACTAACTCACTGAGGGAAGTAAAATCACATATAACCGGTGACAGTGTCCGACATTGATCATGCCAAAATTAGCGTCACCGTCCCTGTCAGGTCCATGGACACTAAATTTCCGATCGGCACATTTCCACGGACTTGTTGGCTGGATAAAGATGAGTATGGAAATGTTACTAGTAAATTATCCAGCATATTCGAAAGCCTGAATAGTAAGTATGTATACATATCTGATTAATTACTCTGTAGTATATTGGGCCTTGTGGCCTAATGGTCGAATACGCTATCGTATGGTTGGTTACTATGTGGGTGACGGCCTACTCGCGTGAGTTTGACTCCCCGCCATGCCGTCTTTTTTTTTTTTTTTTTTTTTTTTCTTCTCTCGTGCAACCGCAGAGTCTCGTGCTTATGCCCGTTGGTGTGAAGTGCCTAGCATTGCACCTATGTAGTATGGAAAATTTGGCAACTACAAACCAGTGTCGTTGACAATGGTGAATAGTAGCCAAAATGAACACATCACACTGGTGATACAAAATAACACTGATTTGAGGTGAATGCCACCGTTTTGTGTGATTCTACTTCCCTCAGTCAATCCTCAGTGAACTTTGATTCAATTTGTCACTCAAACGTTGATAATCGCCGAAAAAGGCCTAGTCTCCCGTAGGCAGACCCTTAGGCAGAAAGACAGAAAGGCCATGAGGTGGCCTTTCAGCGGCGTACAAATATCCTCCAAGCCTCCCTGGACCTGTTCCAGCTTCCCCCACATTACAGCCTCATGTACCCTAAGAGGCATGCTGAAAAGGTCGAGGAGCGATGGACACGCAAGACTGTCCACGCAGTGTTCGAACTGCCCTCACTTTTCCGACAGGAGCCGGGAGGTGCTGTCTCTGTCGACTTCCCACTACTGAATGGGTGGACCTTCACCTTATCGTTGTCTCCAGAATATCAGCAAAGACCTGTGAAGAAAGGCAGACCTTTCAAATCTTTGCCACCACTCCAAACACACGAGTGGAATCCCGTTGCGCTTGCTTTCCATCGACGCGGCAAGGTCACCATTCCATGGAAAAATACATCCATGCACGCTGAGCTGTTGCTTACTGCGAACCCGCCTACTGACAGCGGCAACCCGACACTCCGTGTTACAATGGAGGAGATTGCATTGGCGCAATCCCACTCGCTGGAAACTAAACTCGCACTTGGCACCCTCTCATTGCGATCACCCTCCAAGATCTCGCTCACCCTGACGATCTCAAAGTGTCCATTCTCCATGGGACTCCTCCGCATCACGTCTGGGCGCGATGATGAAGCGGACGGCCATGAGTGGTTAGCCAAGCAATGCGGTGAACGTCTCCTAAGTCGATCACTCACCAACGGAACAGTCCATGACGTGAAATTCTTTGCCTGTTCTGCCCCTTCTACCTCTGGAAACAAGAGGGAGCTGCTCGAGACCTATGCCTGGCTCTCTGTCTTGAAGGGGCACGTCGATCCTTCACTTGGTCTGTAATCTTATAATTATGAAGTAACCTGCAACTGAAACCTTGTAGTTCGACTCGGTGTGGGGTGGACAAGGATACTGAGTTGGCATGAGAATCCCGAGGTGGGACCAGTTGTGGAGATTCCTTGCCCGGACGGTTACGAATATGAGCTTGATAGCGATTTTGATGAAGACGAGGCTGTTGAACCTGCTGCAGGTAGATCCTCCACGCGAATGTCTGGTTTGCATGCGCTTACTCTGGGATCCCGGCCAGGTGAAGAATCGGACAGCAAGACCGAAGGGCCTGTTTCTTCTTTTGAGCGGGATGGAGGTCAGTGATACATCGTTGTTACTTTGTAGTCCTCAATTAGGTCCAGCCAGTGACATGAACTCGCTTGATTCTCTTTCCGAGGAATTCATGCAAGATCAGGAGATGCTACCCGATTCGTCTTCAAAGACTACATCCGACTGCGAACGAACGGTCGTGATAAAGTTCGCAGCCCACAGGACGTGAGTCATCCTGACAGTGTGCATTGAATCGTTATTGACGAAATGCAGATGGTATGCTTTCTTGTGGTATTGTTACACCGGTCATATCAAATTCTGCCAATTGAAGTCGCAAATTAAACATGGTGTTTGGCGCCTTCGTGTCCTTGGAGACGGCGCACCCTCTTGTTCACCCAAGTCGATGTACCGATTCGCAGATCTCGTAAGTATTTTGAGACAGAATTAGGCGAGAGTTATCCAATGTATTCCAAGGTCGGCGACAAGAATCTCAAGGCCCTATCCTTGACGGCTATCAATGCAAGGGTGACAAAGACGAATGTCCTGGAGGAAACGTTCTCCGCCTTCACATCCAAGTCAGTGTCGCTTCGTAACGTGGAGATCATCACTAACATTGAGTGTGAACAGATACCCCGATGTTCTAAAAGCCCAGCTTAAGGTCCTCGTAGAGTATCGTGCCTCACCAGAGGTCAAAAAAGCCTTCCTCGAGAAGATTTCTGAGTCGGGTGTCATGCCTCACGCGAAGCCTGCGTTCGAAGCCTTCTACGATAAGCTTGCGGCCTTGGATTCTAGGTACCACTGTAACGATTCGGATTCGGAGTGACCCTGGAAAATGCCTAGGGAACCCAGATCCGAATCCGGACAAATAAGGATAGGGTGGGTTAGCGAACAGCCAGATCTACTATGCGGGCAGGGGTTATCAAGAGTTGAACAAGTCTGAATCATACACAGCTACTATGATGCACCTGCCCCACGTACATTGTGTATTAACGTATGATCTTCCTTTAAGTATATCTTGATTCCTCGCTCGCCCTCGGCAACCGCCAACAAATCAAGCATCATGAGGTAGCGTAGATGGTCCTGCACGGCAAGACCGCTCGATCGCCGGGTCCTCTCCTTGTGTCGTGCGCGGCGGCGATTGATGCGCGATTTGCTGCATCGACCCATCTGGCTATGTCCCTAGCGAGAAAGGCATCCAACTCTGGGGCTGCCGGTGGTCCATTGGCATTATGGTTGCCAACAGCAAAGGACATCTTGACGATCACTCGGCCGTCGATGTTAACGTCAAGGACTAGCACTTTACCCGCCATCATTATGGTCGTTGCGGACGTTCCAAAACTGTCTATTTAAACCCCTCCATGCCCACTGAACGGCCCCAGTCATCGAGCTTGGAGGGTGAAGTGGGGCAGTATCAGAAAAGACAACAACAAGCCGACAGAGCGGTAGTAGCAGCTGCTCGGGACAACGCCATGGATGTAGAAATTGCCGCGTGCTGCTTCATAAGAGAGACGAGCTTGGAGGTTTGATCTGATGATGGCATGATGGCAGCTAGCTGGGCGAGTGCATGGTTGAGTTGCGAGGTGGAGTTGAGGGTGGCATTGAGACGTGACAAGGTTGCGGTTGAAGAGATGCTGAACTGATGAGGACTCGCAGGAGTGCCATCGGGAGTCTTACCAAGTGCGAGGAGGTGCAACGAAGCGAGCAACCTACATTACTTCCTTTTTGGTCTGTTCCCCTTTCAGCGGCGCTAGGAGATAGCACTTGTGCGTCATCATAGACCATACATAGGGGACCGAAATGTCGCGATAAATACCCCCCAAGCATCCTTGGATCTGTTCCAGCTTCCTCCACATCGCAGCTTCATGGACCCCGCGTCTAACACGGTGACGGCTCAAAAAGTCGAGGAGCAATGGACACCCACGACAGTCCATGCTGTGTTCGCACTGCCCCCACTTGTTCGCCTGCCGAAATATGGTGCTATCTCTGTCGACCCCCCGGTACAGAATCTTGGGTCCTTTGCCTTATCGTTGTCCCCAAAATCTCAGAAAAGAGACTCGAGGAAATACAACAAATCGGCATCAAACGAAACACATGAATGGAATCCCCTCGCACTTGCATTCCATCGACGCGGTAGGACCATTCCATGGGGAAATACATCCATGCACGCTGAGCTGTCTATTACTACTGTGGACCCGCCTACTGCCAGCGACAGCCCTCCTCACCGCCCCTCTCTTGCCAACAATCCCCCTCTTTGTCCGAGCAACAACTCGACATTACTTGTCACAAAGGAGAAGATCGTATTGGCGCATTCGCATCCGCTGGAAATTCAACTCGCATCTTGCACCCTCTCGTTGCTCTCACCTTCCAAGATCTCACTCACCCTGACAATCTCAGAGTGTCCATTTTCCACAGGACTATTCCACATTATGTCTGGCAACGCTGACGAAGCGGACGCTCAGAAGTGGTTAGCCAAGCAGTGCGGTGAACGTCTCCTCAGTCGATCATTCACCAATGGAACAGTTCACGACGTGAGATTCTTGGCCTCCTCTGCCCGTGCTACCTATGGAAGCAACGACGAGTCGCTGCTTGAGACGTATGCCTGGCTCTCTGTCTTAGAGGGACACATCAATCCATCATGCGGTTGGTAAACTTGTGATTTTGAAGCAACCTGCAATTGAAAATTTTGTAGCTCCACTCAGCAACGCGTGGACAACTGCGCTAGCAGCACTCAGTTGCCACGAGAATCGCGATGCAAAACCTGTTGTGGAGATTCCTTGCCCGGACGGTCATGAGTATGACCTTGATAGTGATTTTGACGAAGACGAGGCTGTAGAACCTGTTGCATCACTTTTACCCGGTGAGCATGATCCAGCTACCCTTGAAGGTAGATTGTCTGTTCGCACGTCTGGTGTGCATGCGCTTACTCCGAGACAACGGCCAGGTAAAGAACCAGACAGCAAGACCGAAGAGCTCGGTAGCCCCTTTTCTTCCTTTGAGCAGGATAGAGGTCAGTGATACATTGTTGTTGCTTTGTAGCTGGATCCTCAATCAAGTCCAGTCAGTGATGTGAGCTTGCTTGATTCTCTCTCCGAGGAAACCATCAAAGATCAGGAGGTGCCTCCCGATGATTCGTCTTCAAAGACTACAACCGACTGCGAACGAACGGTCGTGGTAAAGTTCGCAGCCCACAGGACGTGAGTCATCCCGACAGTGTGCATTGAATCGTTATCGACGAGAATGCAGATGGTATGCTTTCTTGTGGTATTTATACACCGGTCATATCGAATTCTGCCAATTGAAGTCGCAAGTTGAACATGGTGTTCGGCGCCTTCGTGTCGTTGGAGACGGCGCACCCTCTTGTTCACCCAAGTCGATGTACCGACTCGCAGATCTCGTAAGTATCCTCGCAAGACTGAATCAGGCGAGACTTACCTACTAATGCATCACAAGGTCGGCGACGAGGATCTCAAAGCCCTGGCACTGAAAGCTATCGGAGCAAAATGACAAACACAAATGTCCTGGAGGAAACGTTCTCCGTTTTCACATCCAAGTGAGCGCCGCTTCGTATTTTGGGGACATTCGCTGACACTGAGCGTGAACAGATATCCCGATGTTCGAAAAGCCCAGCTTGACGTCCTCATAGAGCATCGTGCCTCATCAGAGGTCAAAAAAGCGCTCCTTGGGAAAATTTTCGAGTCTAGTGTCATGCCCCATGTGAAGCCTACGCTCGAAGCCTTCTACGATAGGCTTGCGGCCATGGAACCAGTACGGTCATCCACCGCCACCGCCCCGCCACGTAACAGCCTTTTTGGTACAAGATAGTAAGGACAGTCGCATTGTTGCTCACAGATTACAAACCTTTGTTACTCCATATTTTCTCAACAAATCTGAGCCATGCATTTCAGCTCGGGGAAGAATTTTGACGTCTCTCACTTTCAAGATGCGTTCTTCCGATGTGCTTTGTTCCGTAAACTGGCTGTTCAGACGAGCCTTGGCCACGAGACGGGGACACGATAGCTGGATGCGTCGTGGCGCGGTTCAAAGTCAATTTTGTTGTATTAGTAAGCTATGACTGGGTAGTACGAATACGTTCGATTTCCGTTCGATCGTCCGTTGATTGCGAACAACTCTGAGGAGGTGCTATCCACCGGGTGTTTTCAAGTCGACAAGGTCTTGCTACAGGTGGCTGGGATTGGTCTCTTCAACCTGGCCCTCCTGGCACAGTGGCTCCGATGATGACGTCTGTATTTTTTGGTTAACTCCACGGCTCGGGAGTCGGAAAGTGATAAGCTTGGCGGTCTCGAAACTCTTATCCTCAAACCGAGGCACTCGCTGCTCCTGGACTGGGAGCTTTGTTGAATAGCCTCGACCGTGAAGAGTTTGGTTCCAGCGAATTTTTAAAGGCATACGAATCGCTAGGTGACGCCGTCCGTACTACAGTATCATCTTTCCGCGTTGCTGACTATGATTGTGCGTACTAGGACGGAAAGTTACGATGACCTCGGACCTCCGTCCGAAGATCCCTGGTGGTAAATCGAGACCAAACCCCACGAATATATCCAGTCACGTTTCCCAAAGATGTGAATATATGGGATCAGTTTAGCGCGTTACACCACCCGGTGGCATTGATCGTTCGTTTTTTCAGTCATGCGAATCTCAAACGGACCAAAGTAAATACCTACGGCTTGGTATATGAATGGAAGGGAACCGAGGGGCCTGAAGCCTCTGCTACTTGCCGCTCATATGGATGTCGTGCCGGTCAATCCGGACACGTACGATGATTGGGCCAACCCCCATATCCCGGTTATTATAGATCTGGGGCAGAGGAAGCTGTGATGACAAGTCAGGTTTGATCGGAACCTTGTGAGTTTGGGATCCGCACTCGTGTTGTGCATACCTTACTGTGAATATCAAGGACCACGGTGGAGACGCTTGCATTCGCACCGTCTCGCAGAGTCCTCTTGACCTTCGGTATCGATGAGGAGCTTTGTGGTAAGACGTCGGTTCTCGCTTCACAGAATTACTCTCAACGGATTCAAGATGACAGCCTTAGGGTGCGCGCGAGATCGGAATGTACCTGCTCGAGAACTATGGTCCCGATTCGTCGGCGATGATTATTGATGAACTTGTGGGTACGTTTATCAATGTTTTTGACTAGACCACGATCATGTACTTACGCGTAGTCGACAACAGGGGGATACTCTGACCTGAATGGGATCGTACTCGCCGCCCCGGTAATTGCCAAAAAAGGATACATGGATATACATGTGGACGTATGGACGTGTTGAGTCCTTGTGGACACTCAAACGTGCCGCCAAAACACACTGTAACCAAAAAGCTGTTCGTATTTGCGTTGCATTCGCATGCCAAACGACAGGGGATCTGATCACCAAGCAAGAGACTGACCCACACGAACCTGAATTGGTTCGGAGAACTGCATACCACCAAGGTTTGGAATGCCGTGCGAGATATGACACAGGCTTTCCGGAATCATTAAAGCAACCTGTGCTGCAGTCTCAGACCAGCGATGAGAAGCTGCAAGAACTTGAAGATCGTCTCTTTGACTTTGATCCCACTGGCATGTTCTACGCCTGTCGGGAACAACTCAGGCAGTCGGTGCGCTCTGATTGATGTATTTTTCCACTGCTGTGATTAAACCTTGTCAGTGGAGGTTTCAAAGTGAACGCACTTCCGGAGGCCGTTTGGGTCGTTGCTGAACACGGTTTGATCTCCGAACAGTCGAGTCGTTTCATTGCTATCACTCTCTGTCGCAGAGAAATGACCCTTGAGGCCTTTGGACAGATGGTGGGCTCCGTTGGTCCATCGTGGGGAACTTGCCTTCGAGATGCATCTATTAGCTCCATCATACCAGCCCCTATGAAGCACGGGAGGTAGGGCTTACGAAATTCTGTCAGGAACGATCCGATCGATCGCACTGCAGACCCGGATCTTCGCACAGATGAATTCCTGAGCACCGCCGTTGTGTCACCTGGACTCATGACACGAGTCTCCATACTTGCCGCGCATGATTGTAGTGATACGTCGTGTTGTAGTCAATACGGGTAAGCGGAATACGTCACGGTGGAGATTAGAAGACATCGAGGCATTGTTGCAATGACCCAGACACTAAGCACTACTAGAATTCCACGAAGCACATCTTCTGATATAATCATTGAGGCGACGGTTACAATGGAGTACATACCGTCAACGAAGATCAGACACGTGCACTGTCTGCTTATTTGGGACGAATTACTGATTATCGTCTGGTCAACAGCTATTCCATCAGAAAGGTTTTTGGAGCAGATTCGCTTCTTCACCAGGCTTGTTGTCAATGCGGACGCGGCGAGCTGGTGTGGACTTCCTTTTTTTCTCAAACTCTGATTCAATGTGTCGTTGATAAGGGCCACGAGGCGATGGTTCTCTCCCTTTTCAGCGGCGTACAAGTAACCGTCCAAACCTGTCCCAGCTTCCCCTTAGCTTCCCCCACATCGCAGCATCATGTACTCAGGCTCCGAGTCTAACACAGTGACAGCTAAAAAAGTTGAGGAGCGATGGACACCCACAACAGTCCACGCAGTGTTTGCACTACCCCCACTTTCCCGCAATGCGAAATCTGGTGCTATCTCTGTCGACCTCCCACTACCGAGTTTTGGGTGGACCTTCGCCTTGTCGTTGTCCCCGGAATATCACAAAAAACCTGTGAAGAAGAACGTCCGGAGACCTATACCAACTTCGTCATCAATCGTAACAAACGAATGGAACCCCGTTACGCTTGCTTTCCATCGACGCGGCAGGGTCATTCCATGGGGAAATGCATATATGCACACTGAGTTGTTGCTTACTGCGAACCCGCCTACTGCCAGCAACAGCCCTCCTCTTGATATCAATAGCGATTGTACTAGCGGCACCCCTCCTTGTTCGAGCAACAACTCAACATTGCTTGTTGCAATGCCGAGGATCACATTGGCGCATTCCCATTCGCTGGAACTCAAACTTGCACCTTGCACCCTCTCATTGCTCTCACCTTCCAAGATCTCACTCACCCTGACGATCTCAGAGTGTCCATTCTCCACAGGACTCTTCCATGTTACGTCCGGCGGTGCTGATGAAGTGGACGCCCAGAAGTGGTTAGCCAAGCGGAGCGGTGATTGTCTACTAAGTCGATCACTCATCACCGGAAGAGTCTATGACGTGAGATTCTTAGCCTCTTCTGCCCTTTCTACCTCTGGAAGCAACGGTGAATCGCTGCTCGAGACCCACGCCTGGCTCTCTGTCTTAGAGGGGCACGTCAACCCTTCACTTGGTTGGTAAACTTACAATCTTGAAATACTAGTCTGCAACTGAAAATCATGTAGCTCGACTCAGCGAGCTGTGGACAACCGCACTAGCAGCCCATGAGAATCCCGATGCGAAACCTGTTGTGGAGATTCCTTGCCCAGATGGTTATGAATATGAGCTTGATAGCGATTATGATGAAGACGAGGCTGTTGAAACCGTTGCATCACTTTTACCCGGTGAACATGATTCAGCCACTCTGCAAGGTAAATTGTCCGTGCGCACATCCCGCCTGCATGCGCTTACTCCGAGGTCACGGCCAGGTGAAGAATCGGACAGCAAGACTGAAGGGCTCGGCAGCCCCTTTTCTTCCTTTGAGCGGGACGGAGGTCAGTGATACATTGTTGTTGCTTTGTAGCTGGATTTTCAATTAAGTCCAGTCAGTGACGTGAGCTCGCTTGATTCTCTCCCCGAGGAAATCAAAGATCAGGAGGTACCTCCCGATGATTCGTCTTCAAAGACTACAACCGACTGCGAACGAACGGTCGTGATCAAGTTCGCAGCCCACAGGACGTGAGTTATCCACGACAGTATGCATTGAATCGTACTTGACGAGAATGCAGATGGCATGCTTTCTTGTGGTATTGTTACACCGGTCATATCGAATTCTGCGAATTGCAATCGCAAGTTGAACATGGTGTTCGGCGCCTTCGTGTCGTTGGAGACGGCCTACCCTCTTGTTCACCAAAGTCGATGTACCGACTCGCAGAACTCGTCAGTATTCTTGTAAAACTGAGTTAGGCGAGACTTATCTACTAACTTTGTATTCCAAGGTCGGCGACAAGGATCTCAAGGCCTTGGCCCTGAAGGCTATCGGAGCAAGGATGACAAGCACAAATGTCTTGGAAGAAACGTTCTCCGTCTTCACATCCAAGTAAGCGCCGCTTCTCAACGTGGGGACGATCGCTGACACTGAGTGTGAACAGATACTCCGATGTTCTAAAAGCCCAGCTTGATGTCCTCATAGAGCACCGTGCCTCACCAGAGGTCAAAAAAGCTCTCCTTGTGAAGATTTCAAAGTCTGGTGTCATGCCCCATGCTGAGCCTGCGCTCGAAGCCTTCTATGATAGGCTTGCAGCCATGAAACCAGTCATTGATATTCCCGCAGCCATGAACCCAGTCATTGATATCCCCCAAGTAGTACCAACCCGTTGTTATGTTGACGATGACGATCATCAACCGGAGAACTAAAGGTTGATACAAATCATACCATTTGACTCAGGCTGATACGTGATGCCATGGGTATATAAACCTTTATAAACCTTTATACGCAGAAAGGTTATTGGCCACCATAAACTAAAATATATAGCCTATATAATACCAT
>JBBPPC010000465.1:0-17838 GCA_038091775.1 Leccinum olivaceopallidum | reverse complement strand
CACCGATGCAACGATGTGGCACCACGACGCGACAGCGACAACGACACCACCACCACCACACGTCGCCGACTGATGCAACAACATGCCACAACGCGGCGACGTAAATGTGGGATGGCACTACCACCACTGTCACGACTCACGACAACGACGCCGATCGACGCGACGTGGCACCACGACACTTCGACTGACGCAACGGCATGCCACGACGCGACGACTCGACGACAATGACGGCATGCGATGTCGCGGTACCAACGATGCGATAACACACGACGCGGACGAGGAGGATGGAGACACGGCACAGAGTCAGCGACACCGCGACGGACGTGTTACGACGAAACGATGAAGACATGGAGGAAAGGGAGGACGGCACGCTGTCAGCGACACTGCTGTACCGCGATCGCAACCACGACCACGACACGACGGCGTTGCAACAGCAACAACAACGACGACGACGACGACGGGGAGACGGTACGGCGTCACCGATACCGCGGTACTACGACGCCGACGATGCGTCATGGCGAAGCGATGGGGATGGGGAGGACGGGGGTACGGCGTCAGCAACACAACGGTATCGCAACCACGAGGAGGAGGACGGGGAGGACGGGGAGACGGCCCGGTGGTACCGCGACCGCGACCACGACCACAACACGGCGGCATTGCAACAGCAACGACGACGAGGATGAGGACGAGTCACAGCGAAACGACGAGGACGGGGAGGACAGGGAGACGGCAGCGACACTGCAGCCGACGGTTAAATGTAGTTTATGTTATCACGCTGCTAAATTGAGACAGCCTGTTGGGCTAACCGGGTCCATGGATCGATCCGGTTTTTCAGACATACAATGATGCATCAGGCCGGAATCGGGATCAGCGCTCGACAAAACGACGCGATGACATACTAAATGGAATAACTTGCATCAGTGATGGATCGTTCGCAACTACTAGGAATATACAGGACTAGTGTATACGACCCTATGATATATGGGTGTACGACAATTATCGTATTGTTGCATCACCCATGTACGAAAAGATCGTGATACAATGCGTCAACCTACCAGCATCTTGTGCTCAAGCTTCAAGAAGCCATGGCGCCGAATCCCGATAAGGAAGTCGAGTGGCCCTTCCCCTAGAAGAGAAGATGTAGTTTCAGTCAGAAAGACTGGACCTTTGGCCTTTCCGGCGCGGTTCGGCTGTCCGCCGTCGCCCGCGGAGTTCGCCGAACACTGTTGGAGTGCGCCGCACCTACTCACTGAAGTCCACACATTGGAATCCACCCACTATGGCACATGCCATGCCATGCGCTATGCACATTCACCCCCGCCATTGGTATCGTCAGTCTGACCGCATAAGAGCTACATTGCTCCACAAGACGAGATACTCCGAGTCGGCGAGGCGCTCGCCAACGATGGACGTTCGCGTCCGACGGGTATACCTGGGAGACGTCACCCTGACGGGCTGGCTTGCGACGACGTTGGAAAGGTAGGAAAGGCGATGTGGGTCATGCTGGGGGTCGTCTGATGAGGACAGAAATATCCGGCATTGACATTAAGGTATCTGATTCCTGATGATTCAAGCGAGGTCCGCAAACCCGACCTGCAAAGTACTGTAATCGAACACGCTGTATACGCCCTGCATGAAAGGGATCCCAATGACCCAAAATGCTAGACAATACAGTCAGAACGAGTCCATCTAGCGCCGCAAAAGGGAGTTCAGAAAGTGAAAAGCAATGCATCTCACGTAAAGGTTTGGTCCGACTCTGGGCGATGACGGCGCCGAAACAATAGCGAGAACCTTCCAAAATTGGTCCGAGTCTGAAAGCTTCGGGAGGGACTTCGAACGTTCTGCCACCGAAGGTGAGGCCAAGTGTTGGGAAAGAGTCGCACAGTACTACAGGCTGTTGATAAAAACAAGGTACCGAACGTCATCAGAACTCACAGTAATAGAAACCAAAGCCTCCATGATTCGCGCGTGTACCGCCAAAGCGTCCGTACAATTCTGCAACCCGGTCCCAATCTCCGAGGATCATGCTTGCACCACTGTCAATCACAGCAGGGATATTTTCGAAAAGTATATCGCCATTAACACGAACGTCCATGGGCACCTGCCACTGTCCCTAGCATACAAATGCCAATGTTAGCAACATCCACTCGGACCTACCATTTTGACTCACAGAATTTGTTATGCGTGTATAAGTGATGTCACCATTGTACAGCTGACTGTTTGCTCCACCGATGTACATCTCAGCCCCAGAAGAAGAGAGTTTCAATGAATAGGTCGCTTGTCCGACACTGCCAAGCGATTGAAGCAGTGGAGAAGCACCAAATCTCGAGATAGATTCGAAGCCTAATCCGAGTATACCGTCTGCAGGGAATTCCACATTGTTCGCTAACTGAGAACCAGTGTACGATGTTGCAGAACCAAGGGTCTGATGGTTTGCCTAGCTTGGCGTCAGAACTCGATGGTCAAGTTCATAAGTTATGCAAAACATACAGTGAATCCACCGATGGTTACCTTATCAGTAAATAGATTACCTTTGGCAATGGATCCATCTGCATATTGGAGCTGAAACGTTGACTTCCCCGTGTTCCCACTGGCACACCAATTGTACCAACACCAATTGTACTTTTTAGCAGATTCTGATGACTTGTAATTCCAGAAGTTGCGATCTCGAGAAACCCCACTACATCCAGCACCCAGCACCCACAAGTCTCTGCGTTGACTTGAACAAAAACAAATGTATGAACCAAAAGAAAGTACCTACGCTGAACCAGTGTCAATGAGGACTGACAGTGTGAAGTAAATCAGTGTACACCTGCATCAGAATAATACAAGGAGATCTTACCCTTGAAGGTCTGGGGAGGAGAACCAATCGCAATCTCGGCCATCCAAAAAGAAAATGTTTCAGCAAGTGTCAGCGGGACGCCAGCGCTGGCACGCGTTTCGAGTTCTGACTCGCTCCGTTTCACAGCAAAAGGATGCATCGTCCCCGTATTCCTCTCGTAATTGTCCAGGCCATCGAGGATCTTCCTATAAACAAAAGGTTGAGCAGAGCAGATATAACGGTACATACGACGTACTCTCTGACTGATATACTATGAGATGTCATTGCGTCGAGATCCATGGTTTTGTTGGAATTCAGAAAGCTGGACTGGTGCCTGGTGAGTGGTATGGCCATGCCACCACCCGCCTTCCGGTTTGGTAAAGGATTTGCAATGGCCAGAGCAACCAGGCTGCCGGTGACTACAAATATGGTTGTCGTCACGGTATTGAATCGCATTGTAGAGGAGGGGAAAGGGCTGGCGGTGAAACATACACCCACATAGCTTTAATAATGAGAAGCCAACAGTCACAATATCCACGGGCATCAGAGATAGGGACGAATCGCATCATGGATAAGTCAGACTGATGATGTTGAATGAATCAACATTCCAATATTGTGTCATCTGCGTGGGGAAGAACTTCGTGGCGCAAAACTTGATTTACACATGAACCCATAAGTCAATTTGGGGGACAGGCTGTATTGAATATGTACTTGCTTATAGGGTTTTGCACGGTCGACTTTGACCTTCTCAAAGCCGGCGATGCCTCAGACTGAATCCGAGATTGACCGTCTCTGGGAGGCTGCGACATCTGTCGGGTTCTGGTAGTAAGTAGTGAAACGTACACCCCCATAACTTTAATAATGAGAATATCCACGGGCATCAAGAGACAGGAACGAATCGCATCATGGCCAAGTCAGACTGATGATGTTGAATGAATCAACATTACAGTATTGTGTCATCTGAGTGGGGAAGAACTTCGTGGCGCAAAATGGAACTTGATTTACACATGAACCCATAAGTCAATTTTTGGGGCACAGGCTGTATTAAATATGTACTTGCTTATAGGGTTTTGCACGGTCGACTTTGACCTTCTCAAATAAGCCTCAGACTGAATCCGAGATTGACCGTCTCTCGATATCTATCGGGTTCTGGTAGTAAGTAGCGAAACTACACGAGACAGGCGCATGCCGATGTCTTGATCATCATTTTCTTAGCTTCCAGGTTCAAGAACCGATAAGGAAGTCGAGTGGTCCTCCCCCTGTAAGAGAAGAGAAGTTTGAGTCAAAAGACAACGGGCCGTACCAGTTTCAAGTTGGGTTTGTATATTGTCATCCATAACACGTTAAGCGCTGAAGCGCTGACAGGTGACCCACCCAAGGCTCGTTTCAGATATAGGAAAGCTGGCACGAACGCGGTGGCGTCCTGGACGCCACCGGGTGGGTCCTACTACTATGATTAGTATCAGGGACTCGAGACGTGGGCGGCCAGCAGGGGTACCGAACACACCCTCCACAGTAGCGTCGGAATATTGACGTGTGGACTGAAACCTTGTCCATCGCGTACTATTTCTTGTAATTCTAAATGACTCTGAATGGATGTAAGCACCGAGCCAAAGTACAACAGCGCGTGCTTTATACAACTAGTCTCGTCACCATCCGTTTTGGTGTTGCCTTCAGTAACCTCGGGATCTTCCGATCACCAAAACGTTCTAGGAAGCATTGGCATCGGGTGTCAGCCCATGCGCTTCCTAAAACAGAACGTCGGGTTTCGAGACTATCTTACAACCCCTGACTTGACCTTGAATCATGGCGGCGGCACCCGCCAACGGGTGAAATTCGGCTAGTGACCCGAAGAGATTGGCTCGTGACACGAGCTACGCTTTCTCAAGACGGAAATGAAGATGTGGCGAACTTGACATGGTCGATTATAAGTATGCGCTTCAAACAAAAAAGGTTTGACCCTTCACTGGCGCTCAGCTTCAACCCCTCATCGATTATCAATCATCGCCCGTCGCCGTCATGCCCGTCGACGTCCGCCTCGCCCTACTCGAGTGTGACGAGCTCCGGCCCCACATCAAGGCTGTCCATGGGGACTTCGAACAAATATTCACTCAACTCTTGTCCTCGTCGCTTGCACGGACCAACTCGGGTGCGACTCGGACGTTTACGCTCGACGCGTACGACGTCTTCAAGGACATCAAGTACCCACCAAATGACGTCCACTACGACGGCATCCTCATTTCCGGATCTCGTACGTCTTATTCTCGCGTCACGACCCCGATCTCGATCGATCCCCCCCGCAGGCGCAAATGCCTACGAGGACATCGAGTGGATCAACGACCTCGTCGCCTACGTCCGGCGCATCGCTACAGACAAACCGTCCGTGAAAGTGTTTGGTAAGTGAACGCACCCGCTGCCTAGCTCCCAAACGCCTCCCCACTCATACCAATCCCCATACATACATACATATCCGTGTCCATGATCCAGGCGTCTGCTTTGGCCACCAGATCGTCGCTAGAGCCCTCGGCGGGTCCTGTGTGCCAAACGACGGCCGGTGGGAGATAGCCGTGACGACCGTCCAGCTCACCCCACTCGGCAAAGCCATCTTTGGCACAGATCAACTCGTGCGATGCATTGCTTAGATCTATATCTATGCCCTCGCTCATCCGCCCTGTAGGACATGCAAGAGATGCACAGAGACCATGTACCCACGTACCCGCCCAACGCACACATCCTCGGCTCGACCGACCTCACTCCCAACCAAGGTATGGTCATATTCGACCCCGCATCGGCACCTACACCAGAGAACCTCGCCTCGGACGCCCCCGACATCCCACTGACATCCATTCATGTACTCACCGTCCAAGGTCACCCCGAATACACGCCCCCAATCATGTCGATGATCATAGACGCACGCGTCGGGATATTCGGCGAGGCGCTCACAAACGACGGCCTTTCACGTGCAGCGGGTGCACCTGGGAGACATCACCCTGACGGGCTGGCTTGCGACGGCGTAGGAAGGATAGGAAAGGCGATGTGGGGCGTCCTGGGAGTCGTCTGATTAGGACCGGAAATATCCGGCGTTGACATTATGGTATCTAATTCCACAACGACCGCTTGTCAGTACAATTAATCCATCAGACGGATGCGTTTAACCTCTTTCTACACAACGATTAAATAAAAGGGCATCACCTCTATAAAGAGGCGGATCGTCATGTTTTGAATACGACGATGAGCACGAGCAGCACGAGGATGAGCACCGCGATGGTCACCGTCGAACCTAGCGATCAATGATAACTTAGCGACAGGACGACAACCACACGTGCGTCATTGAACGACCAAAAAAAACGCACCGTTTTCCCTCGCCCCGCGGGCAACACGTGTGAGCCTCCGCCGTGCGCCTGCCATGCGCGTATCCGTCCCGTCCAGCTCCGTGTCCAACACACCCAGCAACCCCGTATGTACCTCCAACTCGTCGTTTATCTGCAGCGATATGTGGTGTTGTCGATAGATGGATGACGAAAGGTGATCGAGGCGTGTGTCCTGGTCTGTTTTCTCCGTGTGTGAACGAAACGAAAGAAACTCTCCCATGAACAAAGGGACGGCTTACCTTGTATGATATCCCGCTGCTGCAACAATATCCCGCCCTCGTCCACCGGCGGCGACGACTCCTGCGGTTCGTCCCTATATGGCTCCAACATTTCAGCGTCGGGCTCCAGACTCCGCTTGCGTAGTGGCGTAGGGGGTAGCGTCGGTGAGGGTACGTCTGGTAGTGGGATTCTGTGGACCATACAAGGTCAACTGATGCGAGCGACAACGAAAGAGTCAATGAAACGCTACCCGTTCAACCCAGCCTTGAAAGCCTCGTCCTCGCCCAGCATACTTCTAAGCCGCTCGTACTGACCCCGAAGTGCCGCAACGCCGTCACCCCCGTTTCCGAACGCTGTACTCGCATCCTGGAGAGCAATCACACCACTGCGGAGCGTCCGCAGGTTCGCCACGATCTGAGTGAGGTGTAGCGTCGGGTGGGTCAGCTGAAGACGCTGACGTTCGAGGAGAAGTGAGAGGGTCGTTGTCGTGAGAGAGGTCAACTTGGCATACGACGAGGGCGAGGACATTTTTGTTGTTTGTAGGGGGAAGACGGAACAAAGTAATATCAAAAGACACGTGACCACTCTACTTTGCCCCTCCCCATGCTACTTTTGGACCGCTACTTCTCGTGTTCTTCTCCACCTCCTTTCCCTGCGTCTTCGTGGCCACGGGCAAAGACACAGGCAACGGCGACGCACGCAACCCGTCCAGCACACGCGCCGCGTGCTCCGAATTCCTGATGAACCACCCTGCGTACCGCCTCCCGACCGTCGACTCGGCAATGTGAATCATGTTCTGGTGGCTCTCGTCAGTCCCACATCAACACACATGTCCATGCACTCACCTCGTCAATCACGAAATTCAAGTCACTAATCGACATCCATTCCCCGTCAAGTAGACTCCCTCCAGCGCCGTTCGCGCTCGACGCACCACTCTTGTCCTCGTCCCTGTCCGCACCAGCCACGATATTAACCCGCCCGACGCACCGCCCCGCATTCTTCATCACCATCATCCAGCTCAGCACTTCCTCTTCGTCCACCCCCGCATCCAAAAATCCCGCTAGCTTGCGGGCGTCGAGCGAGGTGTACAACTTCAACAAGCTGCGCAGCACAGGCACTGGTGTCAACGACAAGAAATGTGCCCTGAGAGCACGCAGGTGACGGTGTGTCGGATCAGACACCGGGTTGCTTGGTCCAGACGACGGTGAGGTCGGGGACGATGGTGTCGCTGGGTTCAGCAACGCGGCCAGTGTTGCAGGATTGTCATAGGGCGGTCCATTCGCGGTGATGAATTTGGGGCACGCGTACAAAAAGATTTCCTCAAACGTGCTCAGGCCTTCCTCGCTGTCCGCGCCTCAGCTCGTCGATACATGAGTTGAGCAAAGCCAACGCTCACCCCCGGCCCATGCGTGCCATTTGCTCGCCATACCTCTCCCGTACAATGTTCATCACGTTGTCGTCCAACCGCGTAGGTGCCAGAGTGTTGCACAGCGCAAGCAGCGCGTACATGCGGTCCGCCGTTTTATTGATCTGTGACCACGTCACTCGCCGTCGAGAGCTTCAAACTGTGCACACACCTGATCATATTGATAACTCCTTGTGTGGTACTGTCTCGCCCGCATGACCCAGTTCAGACACCCCGTGAACACCCTCGCCGCGTCAGTCACTCTTCTCACCATCAAGTAGCACAAGCCAGCGTGGTATGCAGTGCTGACGTGGGCTGCAGTCGGAGCCGTGAATGGCGCTTTCTGACCCACGCTCAACCCCAGCCCGACCTGCTCCATGACCTTGAGCGCGAGCGTAAAGTCACCCAAAAGGACGTGAACGCGGAGCAGTCCGATGAGCGAAAAGTACCCCAGCTGGCGGTACAGCGGCCGCGAACCGTACTCGCCCGCAACCTCGCTACGTGCGCACATCAGTCGCATGTTTCCTTGTTCTTTCACGAAACTTACTCGATTTCCTCGTCGGACTTGCCTTCGGCGCGGGCCTTGAGCCATTCGTTAACGTGGCTCTTTTGGATGAGAGAGTAGAGGACGTTGAGAACGCTGTAGCTGCTCCAGGCTTGCGCGCCCCCTTCGGATCCCAACATCGCGAGCTCATCGTCCGTCTTGTTCGCAGGACGAGATCGAAAGAGCGCAAAGGATTGGAATTGGTAGATGAACTCATCGATGATGTCCCACAGCCATTGGGCAGGGAGCGAGAGGGTTACGGGCCCGTCCGAATCTACGGCGTAGCCAAAATAAAATAAATAGTTCCCAGGGAAGACCGAAATGTCAAGATACGCCTCCCATCGCCGACGAGTCACGCACTGAGTAGATAATTGAACAGCTCGCAGCTATTCTCGTACGAATGAAACCGATCATCGACGTTGGGCTGAAGTCGGGAGTAAACGTGTCTGTAATAAAGCTCGCGGTAAAGAACGAGGAAGATCTGGTCGTCGTTGACGAGCGGGGCGATTAGCTCGGCCTCTGGCCATTCAGTTTTTGCGTAGAATTTTTCAGTGAGGCGATTCCAGCCTGATTCATAGGCGAGGATGATTTCTGGGAGATTGTTATCCAAGACGGCTTGGTGGAAGTGGACGATGAACTAGAAGTCGTCGTGGGTGGTGATCAAACACGATCACGAGTCGAGGGTAAATGGATGAACTCACGCGCTTTACGACGTCTGGGATCTGTGAGAATGCGGTCTGTTGTGCGATCTGGGCTTGCATCGCTTGAAGCGCATCCTCGTCGAGCGGCAAGTTGGGATCCTCGTAGATGTCGGCGGCGGGGTAAGACGGGATCGTCAGCGGGATGTCGACGTCGTGGATTTCGTCGTCGAGGTCGGGCTCGGCGGCCCAGAGCGCGACACGCTGTTGTGACGACATTTTTTTTTTCGAGTGCGTACTGTACAGAACGCACTACTCGGAAAGAGGTTTGTTGAGAGGGTGACATAAATGGAAATTAGTTCCCATGTAAGTAAGATTCTTTGCAACGCCCACAGCCTCAGTGAGTATTTGAGTACTCGCCACCGCAGCTTGTTCGAGCGCACCAGGCTCTTGCGATAACGATAGACCTCTAGTCACCACTTCAGGGCGTCGGACCCTCACACTGGGCTGTCAGCGGAAACGGACAATATGTTTCAACAGTCGTCTCCGACTTCGACCCACGATCGCGCTGCCGAATATAATCTATATCAATCAGCTGTCTTTATCATAGAACAAACTCCCGTATCTTCGTTCCCGACAACCACGTGCGCGTATCACAAGGACTATCATCGGTATGTTATCTCTCCTCCACAAGTTTCGTTGCTTTGTATGTCATGTCACGCGAGCACGATCTACACGAATTCATAGATTACAACTTTGTTGAGACAGAAAGCAGCCTTGGCGAAAACTTTATACATAGTGAGTATCTAATCCTTTCTCCAACAGAACAAACAGGAGTTACATAAATGTTGAAACAAACATAACGAATGTCCGATCATTAAATCGTGAACGTGGCCATAGGTGTCAAACCAAAAACAGCCTTCACCATCCAAAAACTCTGTTGACAGGATTTTGCTCCATCAGTCACGATTCGCGGTTATATATAATAAGGTACCCACTCCTCGTGGAACTGAATGCCACCGATAGCTTTCTTCGAGTTGACGTCGAGGACTCTCACAGCATGAGCCACGTCCTTGGCAAGCGCCACAGGGCCACAAACACCCACGAACGCGCCGTGCATGTCATCTTGGCCCCTCATGCGCGCGACAAATTCGTCAAGCAGCTTCCCGATTTTCGGACGCCCAGCAGCGAGGGTGATGGCATGTGGTAACGAGAATATTTCGAACGAACTGGAAATAGAACGAGTATAGAACACCGAGATGCGCAGTTCAGCGAAACTGCTTCCAGATACGAGCTCGGAAAATAGGGGAATAAATGTTTCCAAAGCAGCTGTGAGATCAGTTCAGCTCGTCAGAGGCATTCGCACAGGATGTGTCATAGACGCGAACCTGGGTCAGCAATGCTCCAAATAACTTCGATGACTTTGATTCGGCTTCTATCTCCGGTGAAGACGAGGTCTTGAACAGCAGACAACGCGAATGTCACACCGCTACCGCCAACAACAAACATTGCCCCCGAGTAGTTAGGAATCGTTGTATCACCGATGCCGCCTATCGAGACCAACATGAGTTCAATTGTGCATGCGAAGACTCGAGAAACGTACCGTACGGTCCCTCAACACTCACCGAGACCTTTCTTTCAAGCTGCTGACCTTGCTCGCCGAATTCCGTGGCGTGCGCTAGCTCGTACAATTTCCTTGTCCAATTTCCAGTTTTTTTGCACATCAGAACCAGACCTTGTTCCGTGTTCGTTGCGCTAGCGATAGTGAACGGATGAACCTCGGTCATTCTCCAAAGACCCATAGCTGTGGAGAGGACGCGCACGCGAACGTGCTGACCGGGGCGCCAACCGGTACCCAGGGATGGAATATCCACTCGAGTGAGACCAAACTCTGGGATAGTCCGAAGAGTCGCAGTTGCATGACGGGTCTTTATGACACGAATAATATGGTCCAGACCATAGAGAGCCGAACCCGCAACAACAAACGGGATACAAACTTGTTGGTGGAGGCACGCCTGGAGCGAAATGACTATAAGTTAGGCAGGTGTAAGTAATTAGAACCACCCACCCCAATCAAAACTACGATTAGTCCCACAACATGTGTCCCGATAAAAAGATTGTAGGATTTTGACCGAACCCATTGCATCGAGAAAAACCCGAGAAGATCGAAACATGCCAGGGCAACAATTCCCCATTGAACAAACGGCTGGGCAATCTTCTGTGAGACGACGCCTTCCAAACTCCATTTATATACTGTCAAAAGAAGACCGATCTCAGATAAATTTGTACCACGTGCACCGCCGGAAAAACGACTTACTGTAACCGATGGCATGCACATTTGCCGCGATCACCATCAACCGTCCGACATGACGGTGAAGATAGTTGAGCTTCGTGAAATATTGACTCAGATGCTCTGAGCCTGGATGATTTTTAGACACAAACCTTTTCATATCCCACACCTACCAGCAGGCCAATTACGCTGTTCTTCGTAGCAAAGGCATACACAAACGGGATCTGAGACGCGATCACCCAACCACTACGTGAAGGGTCGGTGAACGGATTTGATTCATAAAATGCTGTGAAAAAGACTGCAGCGGTATATCCTGCCATCAGGATAACCTGTAGAACGGTGTAATTATCGAGGACGTGATATCGCATAAAACTTGCTGCCGGGTGTCTGAGCGAGAAATGCATAGGAAAGTGCCAGGGTTTCTTGGGTTGGGGTTCCGACTGGAGAGTAGGGATAGAGGATTCCGGGGACAGAGCTTTCTCCGTGGATTCTTTCGTCATCTCAGTCTCCAGCGAGCGCATCCTAGACTGCGCGGCGGAGCGTAGAAGATAACCCTGGTATTGTTCAGAGCCATTGCCAGTGTTTGCAATATATACCAGTGCACGAGGAATATTGAGAAAAAAGAAAAAGAGGATAACGAGGATGATAAAGACATCCAAGTAGATCACCACTGTTTGGTCTGAAACAGGTGCAGAAGTCGAAGAAGATATGAGTTCGTTGACCTGCATGATCTTTTTCCAAAAATGTGAGGGTCAGGGGGCTGGCTGAAGAGTGCAAAGTGCGAGGAAATTTCGTTTGCGGCTTCGGGTCTCTTTTATAAGAAGCTCGACAGATCCTGAACCATCAGCACAGTGCTGTCACGCAAGCGAAGGAAAAAAGGACCTGGTAAAATTATAGATGCGATGAAGAATTGTCTTCAACTTGGGTCATATGCACTCACGCCATGCACCAAGGCCGAGGAGACGGATCCGCCACACAAACTTGAACAACACTGTCAGGTCGCATATTAAGTCTCCGCCGAGTCTGGGAGTTGATTTGGACAACCGAATATCGGGGGCTAGATTATGTGCAATGAGCTCACGGCTTGAATGTCATTAATAATTCAGGTAACTAACCTTGGCTCGGGAAAATGCAATCATTCAATCATTGGTTGTGTTCACAAAAGTTCAGAATGATTTTATCTGATAATTAAGTCAGAATACTCTCAAAGGAATATTGTTGTACCAAATCGCCAATCGTGAGTGCTTGAGCCTGGGTCTTGGTGTGGCATGTTGTGATGCGGCAGCGGCAGAGTGCTCGCTCGGGTTTCCACCCTTTCGCGAATCGAGTCTTTTGCCTTTTTGGGTGCGTACTACTAGCGCATTTCTCTGGGATAGTTGCCAGAACTATTAATAGTCTAAGGCCCAAGTACTGCGCATGCTTAACCGAAGATCAGTGACACTAATGCACAGACTCGGATTTTTTTTACAATAAACACAACAAATGTAATCAGATTGTTCCTACAGATAAGACGAGGAGTTTATATTCCTGGGTTCCTGTGCCTAGCCGATACCGTGTGCAAATTCCACCCTTATGGTTCTTTAGACTCACCTGTCGCCTGTGATTTTCCTGTCGTCTTTCAAACTTGTAAGAATAGGGTCATGAATAGGTAATGTTGACGGCGATCATCTCGCGAGTGGCCTGTATATACCTTATCAGATAACATTCCCATCAGGGTGGGAGAAACACTGATGTAGAAAGACTACCGCGGACTCCGCCACATATGGGCCAGGCCCGGGGACCCGATCAAGGAACAATTCAAGTTGATTCTAAGATAATTATCGTGGCCAGACGTTGCGATGTTAGCTGACAACATCTGGACAGTGAGCTTACCGTGCGCTAGAGTACCGCCGATCACATGCACGCTAACCTCCGAGAGCTATGTCCTAAACATTACACCCGTCAGACACAGTTGGAGGAAATTATTTCGATAACTTCCACCGAGTGCGCCTCATATAGAGGAAGGTAAATCGTTCACATGATAGCCCACTGTTAGGCTCGAACTGAGAGCTCCGTGAACGTGAGCATGAATGAGGAATTGCCGATCCCGGGGAGAAAAAAAAGGCTGTGTCAATACGTTTTCCAAGTTCCTTTCCACTCCACTTCGTGGGGGATTCCGCCCTCCTCACCTCTCGTGCGGACCTCTGCTTCAAGTTCTTTGTCGCGTCGGCGGCATACTATACTAGTTAGCGTAGGGATCCAGTCGCCAACGTTCAAACGTTTATATCAGCACGTTCTTCCACCTTGGTTTATCGGTGCTGGCGTATGGCAGCGCGTTGGAAAAAAAGAACAAGAAAACAAGAAAACAACAGCGCGTGGCGCTCTGGGCCGATGATCCCGACCCCGAAGACGAAATACACGACGTCGACAGACATCCCTTGAACTCTATCCTGATGACCCCATTTCACCCCATTCCCCCGCTCGCAGCCCAGCCTTGATGAATATTTCTATTCGTACCAGAACAGCTGCAAGCTGTTCAATCAATTCCTCAGTGCATGGTCCACGTCCGACTCCTCCATTACGGGGGCTAATACCAAGGTCGGGTGAAGAATACCAGTGCAGGTGTACAAATGAAGAGGACATCATTCTGGCAATCATTGCGTCTAAACAGCTTGCGCTGATGTGCAATCCGTGGTCAAGTCTCAGATCTCAGCTCTGTTGAATATTATTCCCATGGACCAATGACAGATGAGCGGCTCAGAGGACCCCATGCATTGGTAAGTTCCACCTTCTCTATGGGGATTGCATGATGGTTTCCCTTCAAGTTCCTAGGTGTCCAGAAGACGTATTGACACAGCCTTTTTTTCTCCCCGGGATCGGCGATTCCTCATTCATGTCCACGTTCACGGAGCTCTCAGTTCGAGCTTAACAGTGGGCTATCATGTGAACGATTTACCTTCCTCTATATGAGGCGCACTCGGTGGAAGTTATCGAAATGATTTCCTCCAACTGTGAATTCAAACTCTGACGGGTGTAATGTTTAGGACATAGCTCTCGGAGGTTAGCACGCATGTGACCGGCGGTACTCTAGCGCATGGTAAGCTCACTGTCCAGATGTTGTCAGCTAACATCGCAACGTCTGGCCACGATAATTATCTTAGAATCAACTTGAATTGTTCCTTGATCGGGTCCCCGGGCCTGGCCCGTATGTGGCGGAGTCCGCGGTAGTCTTTCTACATCAGTGTTTCTCCCACCCCGATGGGAATGTTATCTGATAAGGGATATACAGGTCACTCGCGAGATGATCGCCGTCAACATTACCTACTCATGACCCTATTCTTACAAGTTTGAAAGACGACAGGAAAATCACATGCGACAGGTGAGTCTAAAGAACCATAAGGGTGGAATTTGCACACGGTATCGGCTAGGCACAGGAACCCAGGAATATAAATTCCTCGTCTTATCTGTAGAAACAATCTGATTACATTTGTTGTGTTTATTGTAAAAAAAATCCGAGTCTGTGCATTAGTGTCACTGATCTTCGGTTAAGCATGCGCAGTACTTGGGCCTTACACTATTAATAGTTCTGGCAACTATCCCAGAGAAATGCGCTAGTAGTACGCACCCAAAAAGGAAAAAGACTCGATTCGCGAAAGGGTGGAAACCCGAGCGAGCACTCTGCCGCTGCCGCATCACAACTTGCCACACCAAGACCCAGGCTCAAGCACTCACGATTGGCGATTTGGTACAATATCCCTTTGAGAGTATTCTGACTTAATTATCAGATAGAATCATTCTGAACTTTTGTGAACACAACCAATGATTGAATGATTGCATTTTCCCGAGCCAAGGTTAGTTACCTGAATTATTAATGACATTCAAGCCGTGAGCTCATTGCACAGAATCTAGCCTCCGATATTCGGTTGTCCAGATCAACTCCCAGACTCGGCGGAGACTTAATATGCGACCTGACTGTCCTGACAGTGTTGTTCAAGTCTGTGTGGCGCATCCGTCTCCTCGGCCTTGGTGCATGGCGTGAGTGCATATGACCCAAGTTGAAGACAATTCTTCATCGCATCTATAATTTTACCAGGCCCTTTTTTCCTTCGCTTGCGTGACAGCACTGTGCTGATGGTTCAGGATCTGTCGAGCTTCTTATAAAAGAGACCCGAAGCCGCAAACGAAATTTCCTCGCACTTTGCACTCTTCAGCCAGCCCCCTGACCCTCACATTTTTGGGAAAAGATCATGCAGGTCAACGAAATCATATCTTCTTCGACTTCTACACCTGTTTCAGACCAAGCAGTGGTGATCTACCTGGACGTCTTTATCATCCTCGTTATCCTCTTTTTCTTTTTGCTCAATATTCCTCGTGCACTGGTATATATTGCAAACAATGGCTCTGAACAATTCCAGGGTTGTCTTTTACGCTCCGCCGCGCAGTCTAGGATGCGCTCGCTGGAGACTCAGATGACGAAAGAATCCACGGAGAAAGCTCTGTCCCCGGAATCCTCTATCCCTACTCTCCAGTCGGAAACCCAACCCAAGCAACCCTGGCACTTTCCTATGCATTTCTCGCTCAGACACCCGGCAGCAAGTTTTATGCGATATCACCTCCTCGATAATTACACCGTTCTACAGGTTTTCCTGATGGCAGGATATACCGCTGCAGTCTTTTTCACAGCATTTTATGAATCAAATCCGTTCACCGACCCTTCACGTAGTGGTTGGGTGATCGCGTCTCAGATCCCGTTTGTGTATGCCTTTGCTACGAAGAACAGCGTAATTGGCCTGCTGGTAGGTGTGGGATATGAGAAGGTTTGTGTTTAGAAATCATCCAGGCTCAGAGTATCTAAGTCAATATATCACGAAGCTCAACTATCTTCACCGTCATGTCGGACGGTTGATGGTGATCGCGGCAAATGTGCATGCCATCGGTTACAGTAAGTCGGTTTTTCCGGCGGTGCACATGGTCCAAATTTATCTGAGATCGGTCTTCTTTTGACAGTATATAAATGGAGTTTGGAAGGCGTCGTCTCACAGAAGATTGCCCAGCCGTTTGTTCAATGGGGGATTGTTGCCCTGGCATGTTTCGATCTTCTCGGGTTTTTCTCAATGCAATGGGTTCGATCAAAATCCTACAATCTTTTTATCGGGACACATGTTGTGGGACTATTCGTAGTATTGATTGGGGTGGGTGGTTCTAACCACTTCCACTGACCTGCCTAAATAATCATTTCTCTCCAGGCATGCCTCCACCAACAAGTTTGTATCCCGTTTGTTGTTGCGGGTTCGGCTCTCTATGGTCTGGACCATATTATTCGTGTCATCAAGACCCGTCATGCAACTGCGACTCTTCGGACTATCCCAGAGTTTGGTCTCACTCGAGTGGATATTCCATCCCTGGGTACTGGTTGGCGCCCCGGTCAGCACGTTCGCGTGCGCGTCCTCTCCACAGCTATGGGTCTTTGGAGAATGACCGAGGTTCATCCGTTCACTATCGCTAGCGCAACGAACACGGAGCAAGGTCTGGTTCTGATGTGCAAAAAAACTGGAAATTGGACAAGGAAATTGTACGAGCTAGCGCACGCCACGGAATTCGGCGAGCAAGGTCAGCAGCTTGAAAGAAAGGTCTCGGTGAGTGTCGAGGGACCGTACGGTACGTTTCCAGAGTCTTTGCATGCACAATTGAACTCATGTTGGTCTCGATAGGCGGCATCGGTGATACAACGATTCCTAACTACTCGGGGGCAATGTTTGTTGTTGGCGGCAGCGGTGTGACATTCGCGTTGTCTGCTGTTCAAGACCTCGTCTTCACCGGAGATAGAAGCCGAATCAAAGTCATCGAAGTTATTTGGAGCATTGCTGACCCAGGTTCGCGTCTATGACACGTCCTGTGCGAATGCCTCTGACGAGCTGAACTGATCTCACAGCTGCTTTGGAAACATTTATCCCTCTATTTTCCGAGCTCGTATCTGGAAGCAGTTTTGCTGAACTGCGCATCTCGGTGTTCTATACTCGTTCTATTTCCAGTTCGTTCAAAATATTCTCGTTACCACATGCAATCACCCTCGCTGCTGGGCGTCCGAAAATCGGGAAGCTGCTTGACGAATTTGTCGTGCGCATGACGAGCCAAGATGACATGCACGGCGCGTTCGTGGGTGTTTGTGGCCCTGTGGCGCTTGCCAAGGACGTGGCTCGTGCTGTGAGAGTCCTCGACGTCAACTCGAAGAAAGCAATCGGTGGCATTCAGTTCCACGAGGAGTGGGTACCTTATTATATATAACCGCGAATCGTGACTGATGGAGCAAAATCTTGTCAACAGAGTTTTTGGATGGTGAAGGCTGTTTTTGGTTTGACACCTATGGCCACGTTCACGTTTTAATGATCGGACATTCGTTATGTTTGTTTCAACATTTATGTAACTCCTGTTTGTTCTGTTGGAGAAAGGATTAGATACTCACTATGTATAAAGTTTTCGCCAAGGCTGCTTTCTGTCTCAACAAAGTTGTAATCTATGAATTCGTGTAGATCGTGCTCGCGTGACATGACATACAAAGCAACGAAGCTTG
>JBBPPC010000464.1:0-17885 GCA_038091775.1 Leccinum olivaceopallidum | reverse complement strand
GCAACTGCTGGCAAGCCGAATGAAAATTCTCTTTGATGTTGAATTGTAACGGTTCTCCGCACAACCACCCGACCTCCGTGAGCATGTCGTTTACGACCAGAATGCGAGTATACGCTACGATCTCTTGCGATTTCTGATCTATCTTCTTGATTGAAAGGTCTGGTGTGCGCTCTCGGGATAACTGACCGCCTGGGGAATGTTCGGTGGCGAAGCTTGTTTGAGATAGACTTGACGTGCTCTGTGTGTACGGACTCGCACTCATGAGGAGTGGTTGCGGATGTGACTGCGGATAGATAGTAGAACCGGCGAGTAAACGAAGTCGGTCTTGAGACGAGACGTTAAATCCCCCGCGTTGCTGGTACTTGTGTTGGCAGCACGTCAGTTCTGTGCCGCCCTATGGTGGCAGATTCTATACTAACGTACCTGTGCACTCACATAGTCCATAGAGGCAGCAGCGCGGAGCTGATCATCTGTACCAGCTGTCGGAGGGTCCGCGACGACACCGCCCTCACCCTCAGGTGAGACCGTAGTAGGAAAATATGAAATGCCGACGGGGTGTGCGTACTGAACACCCATAACAGGAGGGAATTGAGGCAAGGGCTCGGACACACCAGCCTGCGTTTGGGTACATCCTTTGGCACGGCTGGTTCCACGGCGAGACGGGGGCATTGTGTTGCAGAAGAGGCCCGTCTTCTCCATGCCTAGGCATATTTAGTTCTGAGTGTGGCGGGAAATTAAGAAGGGCAAGACGTACGTTACCGACATGTTGACGCATGTTGGACGCGCCTTCGGCGTTGAGCGAAATGATCGTAGTGATTCTCAGTAACTCGAGGCAACGGAGCTCGCGAGAAGTGAGGCCAGGCTGAACGAGATGAAAAAGGTGGTGATCAAGGGGTAACTCGAGGCAATGGAGCTCGCGAGAAGTGGGGCCTATGAGGTCCCAAGGGGATCTGATCGATCTTCCAGTCGAACCGGTCACGCGTGACGCGTGACATGGGAATACCACAATCACAAGCGCTCAGTGCCTCGACAACATTCGATTTTAGGCCTCATAATTGTGTTACATACGAAAACTACATATGACACATATTCACAACAGGTATAAGCATAAGAATCATAAATTAGACGAAGTATCAGTGGAGGGGGAAGGAACCAATCTGCAATGGCGCAGACTACTACCTCTACCATCCGAGGAATCAGCATCACTACATTGATCAATATGGTCTCTGTCGAATACCACTCCATTCTTTACAGAACTTTTAACGTGACCTGCTTGCAACTCAGCCTCCTCCAAGAATTCTTCCGCTTCCTCAAAATCGTCTCCAGCCATCTCCTGGATGATCTGAAGTTCTTTCTTGCGAAGTTCCTGATACTTGACGAACGCCGCGAAAGTAGCACGAGTTGCTCGTGCGAGCTCTAGCACCCGCCGCGCACGTAAATCTTCGACGTCTGGCCTCCTCCTCATCGATGCCTACATACAACCTTGTTCAATGGAAGTTACAATGAAGAATGAAACATACTCACCGATGTAAGTAGGGGTCTAGCCCTTTTGCAATGCGAAACATCTTCGTCCCCTGCTTCAAGCAGACGACGTTTCATCATAGTTGATGGAGACCCACATATGACAGGCAGCTCCTTCGGCTTTGGCGATGGGGAACTGCCTGGCGGAGTTGCTGATCGTGACAACTGGTCGAAATCCTTGACGGTACGACGGGAACTGGATGATGGTATCTTCGACAGGGGTGGGGACAGTGGGACATTGGGTGGACTCGACAAAGGAGGTGCTGGTGAGGTCGGCGAGGCCAGTGTGCGTGGGACGGGGGGCTCCATCGGAACGTGCGAATACCTCTGAAGCAGCGACTGTAGTAGTTTCATCGAAGGTCAACACTTTTCGAAGTCAGCGACCAACATAATAAACTGTTCAAATCTCGACTACTACTATCACTTATCAAGGACTGAGCTGCCCCACTGACTGAGTGACTGAGTGACTGAGTGAGTAGTTGGCCGGTTTGTGAAAACGACCACTACTTCTCTAACAACAACCAGTTTGTTCCCCTCAATCCTGCCTCATCTAAGACACGTTCTGAAGCCACGCGAAGTTGAATGGCATCAATCCAGTCAATACCCCACACCCCCACACACCACGGGGAGTGCGTCAGTGCATTTTCCCTCGGACCGGTAGTCTAGACTGCCGCCTTAGCGTATTGAGTAGGACTAGGCTAGCCAGTTGCTGCTTAATAATATCGCTCGTCCAAAAAAAAATGAAAAAATGATGTGACAATGGGCCGTGACGGCCATGCCGAGTACTGCCGCAGCCGAGTATGGCTCTAGCCTCTACGGACGTTGATTAATTGATTCGTTCGTGTGTCCCTGTCGTGAGCGGAGACACAAATTGTACAGTATGACAACGCATTACTTCATGTGACAATTTGTGACGGCCAACACTCACTGGGGCAGCTCAGTCCTTGGTAAGTGATAGTATATGCATGTCAATGCGAAATTGCGAACGTTTCGTGCGACGGTTCATGAGCACTTACCCTCCGACCTCGTGTTTTGTTCCATTATATTCCTGGACCGTCAGGACGGGATTACAGTCCATTAATTCGTGGGAATGACAAGGTCAGACAATACTGGGATACTAAAAAAGGCCCACGCGGGTTTAGCTACGTTTACGTTTACGACATACGACACTCAATGAATCAGAATTATGGATCGATGAAAAATTCTCTGTGTGATGGTAGACTGTTTATTTAGACGCCATCTCGCGCAACTGATAGGATGCTGACGAGTCGGGAATAGTCAGAACGAAACGAGAGAATGACGGATCACCACACTGCGTAGGTCACGACGAATACATAGTGACTTGCCATGCACGTATATCAACACCAACTCGGCGTCTCGATCGTACACGATCGTGCAAATTCCGAGTCGCTGCGGTTAGGTTTCAGTGAAGATACTATTTGGCTCTCATCACACCATTCTTCGAAGCCACTGCGGCCGAGCCGGTATTAGCAAACCGATAGCGGAGAAAATGAATCACGCATATGCATACTGATTGCACATTATGTGCACGGCGGAAAAGAAGCCCGCTTTCCCTGAGAGATAACCCAACGGAACGAACGTATAATACAGGGACAACACTAGACCCCATCCTCGAGGTAGCTGCAACCAAATATATATGGCAGTGTGAAAGAGGAAGAAAACGAAGAAAACATGAAGGGAAAGGGGAAGGGGAGGGAGAGAAAGAATGCGACGTGACCAGCAATGAAGCTTGTTAGTATGAAAAGGTATGAAAGAGAGGTACGAGGGAGAGGACGGCACAGCCCTGTAGAAATCAGATTGAAGGAGTACACGGAAATGGTGGGCCATGTCCATTACATGGAAGGTTTGCATGGCAGACTCGTAAAAATCGTTCTGCGCAGATGCATTATGATCTTACTGACCCTGCTGCAGGTGTTGGTGTTGAATTTTCGAGTCCTCCACAGGAAGTAACATTGGAGGGTGGAGGTAAGTGGCGATGAACTTATCTTGGTCCTGCGGAAGCATCGGGCCCATCAGGCCTTCAGGGATGGAGCGGAAGCGTGGGAGGCAAAGTGACAGCTGAGGGGACCGTTCGGCGGGGAGGGTGCCAGAACTACGGAAGACGCTGTACTACGAAAATACGTCAAAGAGCGGCGAGAATAAGACTTGGCGGAGGAATAGCTACGAGTCAGCATGGGAGGAAAACGCGTCTGCTAACGATAGGGGCTCGGACGCCGTGTGCTCATGCGACGGCGTTTGGTGATCGTTTGCTCACTGTTTATCGCAATCTCTGTCTCCAGTGTCTCGACGCTCCAGAACGGAGGAGCGTCCGATGGGGTCTGGAAGGTCGGGCTCAGAAAATTGGGATGATAGGGAACAGGGAAAGGGTTAGAGATGTTCGAGAAGTTGGTCCGGTTCTTGGACCACGGGTTCTGCGCCTCTGGCTCAAGCGCTCCCGTGTAGATCGGTTCCTCGGTATTCGTACGCAGGTTGAGTGGTCGAGTCCAGTGCCAGCGTGGGGAAAGAGTGAAGTCCGAGCCGATGTGGTAGTTCTGATATATGACTAGTATGGTAGTTAGCACAACTGTGTGTTATAATTTTCATGCTAGTCGATTTCTGGGGGATCCTCCATCTGGGGATCCTCCATCTGATACACTAATGATACATTAATGATACATCATTTCATGCCTCATACATGAATGATACCTTGCCCAGGGACTCTTGATATATTACACCTGCTCATTGTGTGATACATCAACCGTGCTCATTGTAAGTGATACATTCCTCATGCTTGTTGTTGCTGCCAGATATACAGGGACTCATAGTATATCACACCCGCTCATTATGTGATACATCAATCATGCTGGTATGTGCATTTCAAGTTGACTCACTGATCCAGGGGGTCGTGATTGATATATTACTCGCTCGTTTATATCACACCCGCTTGTTGTGTGATACATCAACCATGCTGGTATTCGTTGTATATTGAATCTCAGATATACACTGGGGACTCTTGATATATCACACCTGCTCATTGTGTGATACATCAACCGTGCTGGTATTTGTTGTATATTGAATCTACCGTATTGATATATCACTCCACGAACAGCTTCTCTCCTTCGCGGCGCATGATAGAGGCTGACAGGCAATTTGACAGTGTTGAGGGATGTGCTATGGCTGTGCACTGGCCAATCTATGCGCAATAAATTCTAACCCTAATCCCTAGGATATAATCTGACGGGTCCAGGAATAAATGGGACGCAACGAGGACGAGGGAACGAGACGGGAATGACGACGAGCCTGAGGGCGAGGGCGACCGGACGAGGAGGTGATGGGAATGATAAGGACGAGGACATGGGACGTGGATGCGACGACGGATGCGACGGACGTGGACGCGACGACGAGCAGAACGCGGACGTGACGGAGACGACCTCGTATGCAAACGCCGACGCAAACGCACCATGCATTTGCGCGCGTGCTTGCACACGAGGACGACAGGCGCAGGGGGAGACGGGGGCGACGGCGAGACGATACCGTGCTGTTCCCTAGCCATGTTCGCCGTGCCGAGTCAAGGACATCGCGTCGTCGATGTTGTCGTTGTCGTGCCGTCGTTCTCCCCATCATCTTTGTCGTCATTTCGTCATTGACGCGTTGTCGTTGTCCTCATTGTCGACGTTGCCGTGTCAGTGTCGTCGTCGTTGCGGTGCGCGGTGCCACGTCGCATCGATGTGTGAACACATGGGAGGGAGTAGGGACGGTGAGGATTGTGAGGGTCGAGGTCTCGAGCATGAGGGCGAGCTGTACTCACCGTCGTCGGCCTCGTCTCGTCATTGTGTCGTCGACGTCACGTCGTGGCATGCCGTCGCGCCAGTCGTCGCGTTGCGGTGGTGTCGGTCGTTGCCGTGCTGTTACGGTGTTGTGGCACGAATCGTCGTCATGTCAACGTGTGGGTGGTTGTGCGAGGGAGGGGGTGAAGACGAGGTGTGGGCCAGTGCCCCATCGCGTCACAATGTTGCGTCGTGGTCGTCGTGTCCGAGTCTCACCGAGTAGTCGTCCGTGTTTGAAATTTAATCATGGAGTCGCTGTACATACTATGGTCCCGGTCACGCAGGAAAGAAGGTGCATGATATCATTAATAATTCCAAATATGGTTTGGAAAGTGCGCCGGTAAATCTCCTATCATTTAGGAGTAGCCGAGACTTTGTGAAAACATGAGATTGTAGCTTGTACAACACTTGAAATGTTATTATAAATAGCAGACTATGTGTCTACAATGTCCTAGAAACTATTTACACCATGTGCCTAGTGGGATACTTCAGTGATACGTTCGGGTTGTGAAAAGGTGCATTGGTGTTCATTGCTTGCTACGCACGTGCAACAGAGATGTGTTTGCATTTCATGCATCGTCACAATTTTGAATAAATGAGCTAGGCACATGATGTAGATATTTTCTATCACAGTATCTAAACATGATCCACTATTTATAATTGCAATCAAAGTGTTGTGGAAGCTACAATATCATGTTTTTCATTTGTTTTGCAAGTCTCCCAAGTTTTCGGAAGGTTTCCCACGCTTTCCCATTGGCTAGTGCTTCAGCAGAGGACGTACATGCCTGCACATAAGACATTTGTAATTGGATGGATACGAATCCACATAAATTCAATGTATCGTATCCTACAAATGTACAAAGACCCTGTACAATAAAATCATACCTACAAGAACTACAGTGTGGATCAACGGGGTGCAAGCAAACAAGTAAGGTAAAGCAAGGACGGGATCCTCTGTACGAACTCGACCACCCCGCCCGGAATCTGTTCAGCGAGCCATGGGTTTCGATCAAAGAAGGCGACGATCTGCGCGCGGGTGGCAACGTCGGGAATCGGTCGAGCGAGATGCCTCTCTTCGGTTTGTGTGCGCCTCCGCGTACGGGCGGTGTCGAGGGAGTCGTGATGCGAACGCCTGCGGAGTCTAGGCCCTGCGAGCACACCTGGACCCACTTACCTTGTCGTCTAGACGGAAGACGACTTTGAGCAGAATAGCTTAGCAAAGTACGCAACGTTTTCGATAACGCTTGAACTTGAATGACGCGCACAGCAAACCACGCCACAAGCTACCCACGCCGCGGGAAACCGAGACGATGGTATTCGTCGCAGCCAAGTTCTCCACCCTTGAGGCAGGCTGGACCCCTACTAAAGGGTTCAGGAACAACTACATAAGCTCGCTGACACTTGAAACCTTGCCAAAATAAAGTCAATGATTTTGTCGGATTTCCGTCACACACAGTGTGACACACTTTCTCATCTCGAAACTGCTAGGTTTGTCTGCTTCAAGTTGTTCGCGGGAGCTTCGATGGGACCGTGCGCAACACGATTGCTTATTCCGTGTCGTTGGCATAACACTCTGTTGCAGTTGTTGTTGCTTTCACCACGGACACCTGTCCGGTTCACTCTGAATCCACCTCCGTTGATGGGGCGTCGAGGCGGTTCTCGGTTGGATTAGACAACGTCGAGCTAGTGCATTAGCAATCAGACAGATCAAGAAAGCGATGCTGTGGTTATTCAAATGTGTAATCGACAGGTGGCAACTTCAGAAGGTCACTGCCAGTGACCAATCCTCAGACTGCGGTGTGACTTGCTGAATTTATTGGTGTTGAACGCGGAGCCCGCAATGATTCAGAACCGACGACGCATCCTTCGCGATTCCTCATACACTGATCCATACCTCGCAAAACGTATCCACTTGTTCTCGACGGACGCTGGTGCAAGCTACATCCTCGGAGATTGGGAACGCATTTTAGAGCTGTACAAACCCCTTGGCGGTATCCTCGAGGAGCATGGAGAGTATGGTTACTATTCCCGTGAGTTCCGATTGTGTTCGGCATTTTGTTCAAATCGACAGCCTGCAGTAGCGTGCAACTCTTTTCCCAGAGTGAGCATTACCCTCGTTTGAAATCCCTCCCAAAGTTCTCAGACTTCAACCAATCGAGGGAGGTTCTCCCAGTTGTTTCAGCGCTGCCATCGTCGCCTACCGCTTACCTCGTCTCGATGAGATTTCTTATCGCTTCCTGAACCCCCTTTTGCGGCGGTAGTAGATGGACTTGTTCTGACTACATACATATCTACGTATCTGCGTCAGATTGACGCAAGGTGGGTAACATCAGTGCACTCGATAGCGAGTCCATACAGGCTTCGAATCGGTCTGAGCTAACTACAACCCACATCGTTCAGCAAAAGAGAAGTGAGTTGGTATACAACGTTTCGATGCGTAACGAAAGCATTCCAAGAGCTGTTCACCTTTTCATCGCCGAAAACAAGGCTGAGATCAACCCAGCGTCGACCACACTTGTCAATATACTTGTCGACCGTACCCCTCATCTCCACTATAAGACCACGTTATTTCCTCCGAGAGCGTGAACTTCCTTTACAGATTATCCCGTCAGTCCGAGCCCATCAAAAGAAAACAACGCGTTCCGCGATTTGCAGTGGTCGCCGCCTTCTCGGCCTTGGCCCAATCAAACAGCATATCAAAGAACCGCGGCTGGTTGTGCAGCTCGGCGTCCGAGTACTCGAATTAAGTGGTTCCGCGGCAATTCGGTCGCACGCAACGCCATCCATACACGCCCATCGAACGCGTCCGGTGCCCGCACGTCGCGTCGCCGCAGACTGTCCACCCTTCGTAATGCTTCCCGATACATGCGCGTATTTGAACCTCGAGTTGTACCTGCAGGCTCGCTTGCCCGAGTGGATGGTGGCATACTGGACAGATAGGGCCAGAGGGTTGTAGAATCGAGGACTATGTATGCGTATGCGCGGGTGTTGTGAGGTTTCTGATGATAGAGAACTTCAACGGCGGCATCGGATTCATTGACTCGGCGTTTTCCCAAAAATCCTTCGTAGAGAGAACCCTCGGACGAAACTATTGCGACGCTGAGACTGTCTATTCCTCCTTGATTGAACTGTCGCTGAAGCACAGAGTCTTGTTGGAATGCTTGCTGTAGTGCTGGCTCCGCTCCAGAAGGGACCTTCGTCTCCAGGAATGACGGAAGGGGTGCACGACAGGCATGGAGGGCAGGCTGATGAGAAGATGATGTATGACTTCCGGAGGAATCCGACGTTATGACCACAAAGTGAGTGATTGCGACCTGTAGGAGGGCTGCAGTGGCGACTACGTTTAGGAGCAAGCTCCATCGCGCCCAGCGGGGAATAGGTGGATGGACATGCTTGTCGCTCGGAGGAGCATCCTTCGTCATCACAACGAGTGGAAAAACGTGCTGCTAGCATGAGGTCGTTTGCTGTTTATGGGGAATCGGGTAAATTCTCGGTGTCACTTGAAGGCTTGTGAAGGGTAATTTTTTGGTTGCCGAAGACTCGATGAGCACAGTCAGGTCCCGTTTTCAAGCGAACGGTGATAATGCGAGACGAGGTCTTTGAAACAAATCACTCCGTCGTATCAGAAGCCTGTCGGGAATTGCGAGACAGCTTCTGATCTGACTCAGCGGCGGTTAGTTCTCCCGGGGAAATACGGTGCCAGGTGCAAATATCAGGAAGGTTTACGATATTGTATCACTGCAATGCGACAGCGTGTTCCCGTCCTCGTGTTTTCAATCCATTGAGGGTTCAAATTCAAATTGCGACAATTACATAAAGTTTCAGAAGCTCATACTAGGTACATACCGACGATTAGCGACAGGCGGTTCAGGCCTTCAGGTTCCAAAAAGAAAGTCCTTCCAACTCCATCATGACAATGTGAAAAACCCTACCCATGACTACGCTTCATACTGTTCCACGTTTCTTCTCGATGCTTCCTCGTATACCTGAGCCCAGTCCCTGCACAAATGTGGTTGCGTTAGGTCGACGGCCAGACTGCCATCTATGACAGGTTCCAGGGTGACGTCCGCTCGACAGAGCGCCATCATTTGCAGGTAATTCAGGCAATGCTGCACGTGCTCAGATTGCGCCTCGTACGTCCTATTGGCGCGCGATCCTCAAGAGCCAGTCGAAGACGCCCCAGGCAATGCAGCTCGTGGTACATCGACAAGGCAAACGGACGGCATTCCGGACCCAGAGAAACCCAACCTGCCCCAAATGTAGGGAACTGTGTCTCCCACTGCTCGAGCGCGTCATCGCCGTTGATGGGGTAGCGCACGGTGACTTCCGGGAACACGATGACATTCCGTACGTCCATCCGATAGTATGCAGGGTAGTCATCCCCTATCCAGCCTGTGCGTGACTGGCACGGTGAGTTCTAGAGCCCAGAGTTTGTAGACTGACTATAATGCGTGTCAGGTGTGCGGTCTCTCTTGCCGTACACTGTCTCTCTATGCTCTTTCACGATGCTTGTGCTCCACAAAACAAGTAGAATGGCGATATCACCTTTCTTCAAGTGCGATGCGGGATCTATATAGACCCTGGAGATTGCCGTGATCTGCGTGTCCGGCCCCTGCATCGTGGAGTTCCAACTGACGCGATGGCCGCAAAGACAAGGTATGTGCTCGTGTTGATGAGCGTAAAGTTGATTCCTAAAATCGTTGTCTTAGGATTTTGGGTGATCCAAAGGGAGCACGGACCCCTCGCACAAAGTGGCGCTCGCATATTTTTGTTGTATATCCGAGTTATCCAAGAGCCTTGGCTGTGTTGGTTGATGTGCGCCTGGACTGAGGCATACGTGCTTTGAGACGGGCAAGTCGTGTTATGTGTGCTGGTGTACCCTATTCGGTGCAATCTTGAAAGAGTCTGCAATGCTACCTGGGTAGACAATTGAATATTCTTTCAGTCCCACGAAATGACTCCATCTTGCTTGTCTCGACCTGTGCGATCGTTAGTGATCCGAGGCGACCTTCGAAAAGGTTTCACGGTTGTCCAGCGACCTGATTTTCAAAGTACGAAAGTCACAAGCAAATTCTCTCACGGGTAGCTATATATTATAGTCCGCTGTTGCCTCGGACTTCGAGTTCATCGATTTGACCTCCAAAAAACAAAACACCGTCACGCGAAACCAAGCACAGTGACTCGGATGTTGCGTGCGTGTTTGCACTTTGCAGGCAATTTGCAGGTGCATTTTGAACGACGTTTGTCTGGTCTCTTTCAACTACTACTTCTGTTTCGCTAATCTCCTGTTGTTTTTTAAATGTTGAAAGTTCATCAAACGATTTCCCTTCTGACAGATGAACCATGCAGACTGTGATTCGCCAAGAAGTACAAAACGGCGCAGCTTCGAGTTGCACTGTAACGTAATGGGTCATACCCGTCTTGTATGGTCGCTTAGCACTAGATCGGAATGCTGCATGCCTCACTTCAAGATGCTACGTGCGCCAGCCCTCTGCCCATATACCAGGTGGGTCTGGGGATGCTCTCAAACATCTTCAGCATGTCACGGAACCTGTACGGGGACGTTGTGACATGTCTATTTAAACGCCAGAAAGCAAGGCTCTGAGGCTTCCAACTTCAGGTTTAGCCAAGTGTCGTGCTGTCGAATCCTGAAACCACGCGGTTCTCGTTGAGCTCTACCTTTGCAGCCTTCTTCTCTGCGACTTCGGTCGTCCTCTTCGCTTGGACGTTTGTGGTACAAGGTGCGGGTGCGAACGCACGGTCAATCGTTCTGGTGGTACTTCAGCCGACATACAGCCATCAGTGTCAACAGAGATCGTGCTGCTATAGTCAAATTTGGTCCGTCGGCCGATCTTCTTGAGACGAAGACAATTGTAGCGAGAGAGGACGGTGATTGTTGGTGTACGGCAGCTGATTTCTCTGGTTGTGAGGGACTTTCTCATTGCTAGGAACGAAGTTGTGACCTATTTGTGGATTGCATTGTAGCAAAAAGGGAAGAGACCGATGGGGTGATCTTCTCGAGCCGGGTGGATGTGCCTGGGGACGATGCGTCATTTACCCCAGATGAACCCTCTACACGTAAGTCACATCGGTTTAGCATGGCTGGTATGGGCTAGAGCTCACGACCTGGAACAATTGGATGGAATCAGCAACCGAACGCAATGCTCCAGATGGCGGGGATTGCAAGTACTCTCGTTTACACAGAGTGTAAGGCGTGTTTCCTGAGAAGTCAACCCGCGACTTATGTATGCTACACTGCAGCGGAGACAGAAGAAGGCGGCGAACTTGCGAGATTTCACTAGATCATGATGCATGGTATACCTTGGGCGACGCAGAGGGGAGTGTGTGATAAAACATTGCTTAGTATCATGAAGAGATTTAATTTCTGTGCACCAGTAAAGACGATGCACATGTTCACTGTTCTTTTCCGTAATTTACGCCATCTATTACCGGTGATCTGTGTGCTTGACATATATGCTGTTGGTCCTCGGAGTCAGACAACTCAGGCTCCGGCCTGGGGCCGCTCACCTCGCTTTCCCATATAGGCAAGAAAGCCATTTGTCCTTGGCATTTCCGACACCGAACGAGGAAAGGTTCCGAGTTTCGGAAGCGTTCTGCATCGGAGACTTGGGAGTCGAGGGTGGCCAGTGCAGAGCCTGCCTCGGATCCTACAGAGACCTTGTAGCGGTTGGGGTCGAGTCCTTCATGCTACGTTTAGCGAGAGAGGACTTCGCGAACTGCACGTCCACTCACCGAGGCATTCAGCCAACCGAGCCCTATCAGTGCCCTCGATCGGATCGCACAACCGTTCGATAGGTGGTAATACCTGGTGTGCCAGGTAATGCTCGTAGTCGATACTGAACTCCTTGGATGTCGCCTTCTTCAGCTCGTTAGGGTGCTTTGCACGGTCCGCCTGAGCGCTCTTGCCTACATCCTCGCCGGGAGATATGCAAAAGATGTATGAGATGACGTCTCCCACGCGTGCGCTTCCACCCCTTGCTTTCATGCGCAAGGCTCCTTCTCACCGAATGCGTTCACCCCTTTCGTTTCAATGAAGCCAAGCCTCCCGAACAATCTGAATCAGTGCTGATTTCGTTTCAAGTTTCCTGGCCTATCCGAGTCCGCACTACCACACTTTCTGTTCGTATCGGGGAGGGGAAAGGAGGATCAGGCATTGGCGATAACGGTGAGATCGCAAAGGATGCAGGCGACGCGGTCACGTATGACAGCAAAAGTCTCAGTACACAGTCGCTCACCTCGCTACCGTGTCACGCTCGTGTGCGAACACAATCCAGGGCACTCAGCGAATCATTCTGCGCCCGGTATGTACTATGAATACACCAACTTAGTTTCTACGTCGCAGAACAAGGGGGGTCCCCCCCCCACCCCTCTGTATGTCACCTGTTCCCGCGGGGCATTCCTACGTGTTGCTTGACCTGTGCTTCCTCTGCCGGTGGGTCTCCGATCTAAACCCCCACCGCAGTCTTCGTCCCTCATCTCGCCCCCGCCAAAGACACCAGTACAAGCGCCGAGGATGGACGACCTGCGTCGCCGGATATACCGCCTCGACTTGTTCTACTGATGAGTTGCTGGGACGAAGAGGCAGGTTCGTTCGTTCATTCTCTTCACTATTCTTCTCTACGACCTAGGCGGTGCTCCTTCGAATCACAACTCCACGCGCTCAGCGCCATCTAACTATTCGTCGTCCGTCGGCAGACTGGACGTCGCCTAAATTGTTGAAAAAGGTATTCAACTGGACGGTACATTGCTATAAACAATAGAAAGTGCATCTGTCTAGAATGTTCGGATTAAATTTTCGTGACGAAAGCCAATAAATTGATTAGGTATGTATGCAATCTTCGGATTTGTCAGTCGCAGAACTCAATGGTTGTCTCCGGAGTAGCCGAGCTGTCATAACCAGTCATGCACTGTCTAACCAGTCCGCTGACATGTCTTTTGAATCGGTAGGTTCGCCGGGATCATAACATTTTAGTTATTTGTTGGAATTAGCTGTTTTCCGACTGATGGATTTCGCGTACGTTAAAAGCGGAATCGTATTTATTCCGTTCCTTATTCCTGACTCGTTCTCTCGTTCTCCAGGTCTCCAACCAACGCTGCCCAATGACCCGTGTTCTCGAGGACATACCGTCTCTTCAGCCGCGTTCAAGGCGTGTTTCTCGCCCCAGCGAGAAGGTCCAAGCCATACATGGTATCGTACAAAGGTGTCCAGGTTTCTTAATTATTCACTCTGGTTACAGAAGAAAGAGAGCAGGCCAAGTTAGCGGCCGCGCAGCTGACGTCACGGAAAGAAAAGCGTCGTGAAGAACGGACACGCAAACGGGAGCAACTTACCATGGCAGCTCGGCCGGTCGAAGAACGGACTGATACTAGTGCCAGACAATATGATAGCGGTGACCCACCACTGCTTCCTCCTGATACCGCGGTACGTAGAATCCGAATTCTATCGCCTGAATACTATCTACAATCAGACCAGTTTTCATCTAGGTCTGTTGGTGCTCCATTGGCGGGCACCAAATTGGTTGCGCGTACGGGTAGTGTCCCTCCAATTGTGGGTAAGCTTACTGGCAACTCGAGCGTGAGTCAAGACAGATTACCCTCGCTATCTATCTTTTCTCATACCTTGTGTTTGCAGAAAGCGCATCGAGGGGGGCTTACGAAAGCGTCCGGAGAAAAAGTGATGCGCAAGAGGTATTACTTCGACGGTGACCAGGGTGAAGAGGATATGATCGATGAAAACAATGACTATGTTGAGCAAGATCATAGTGTACGAGGATTCAGTGGAGGGTAAGTGTCGTTACATCTCATAAGCGTAATACTACAATTGCATTGGCAGGCCAGCCAAGGCGGATGATTCCAGTACCTTCAAGGAGAATCGCTACCATTCGTCCGGAGACAACCTCGGGGCTGCCTCCGGCCGCTCAAGACAACGTAGTGAGGCTTTGTTCGAAGACGACTCGGCCGAAGAGCAAGTTCCCAAAAAGCGCATTCGCCGTGCACAGGTCCTAAGCGACGATGATGACTCGGAACCACAAGAGCAGTTGCCACCTGCTGGGAAGCTTCGTCAGAGCGGGCCTCCATCTCGGAGTGCAAAGACCACCAACAAGGCAAGCAAGTGCAAGAGTCGTCCGAAGGCGAGGGATCTGGAACCCGAGCATCAACCAGTGGTTGCAACCGCTATTGAGATTTACCGCGCCTTATTGTTGTCTGAGCATGCTTATCCGTCAGCAGACGATGAACGGGATTGGGCCAAAGGGGCATGGACATTGGCATGTACCCACCACAATGAGTCCATCCCGATTACTACCGATATCATCTATATTGTACGTGAAATCTGCTTGCTAGCGTGCATATCTGACTGGGCGGGTAGATATCACTACGCGGGTCTCAACTCCGTGGACAGTTCAAGACCAGGGCACGAGCCAGCGTACCCCTCATCTTCGGCTTTGAAGTCAGCGCCAGTCCGTCAGTGATCGAAAGGAACAGGAAGCTTGTAACAGAGCTCCTAGCAGATTCCGCTTATATTTTCCACGTACGTCAAACTCTTTTGATTAAGTGGTAGTGATGACCGTTCCATGACCACATTTTAAGACACGTGGTGTGGATGTGAATGAGCATACAGACCCATACGAGAGCCCGGTAATCCAGCGAGTAATCAACGAAGTATTGTTCAAGTCCAAGAGCGACGAGGGCATCAAGTGGGCTAAGTATTACCGACCTTTTCCTCGAGTCGGCCTTGCGATTGTGGCGGCAGCGGTAAGTATTCCCGATAAACCTGTCATCTTTCTGATATGATCACTCTAGATCCACTGTGCTATTGATGAGTGGGCCAATGGCACATGCACTTCAATTCATTTCACCGAAGACGATTACTACCCTGTCTATGACAGTCATTTGGCGTCTCTTGACGACTTCGCAAAAGAAACAGCTGAATATCACCTGCTCGACAAGCTTTTGGAACGGATCTACAGAAACGGATGGTATGTACTATATTCCTTGAACACATATAAATGACTATTAAACAATTGCGCGCAGTGTTGCTGCTCGAGTCCCGGTTGCTGGCATGACGGAGCAGAAAAAGGCATTGCCATCTCACATCTTTAGAAACGTGGTTCGTAACTACGAGACTACCTCGGGCACAAATTAGAAATATGTTTCGCGAATGCTGCTACACAAGTGATTATGTGGTTCGACATAGTAGTGTTATGTACTTAGCTGTGGTAGTGAGGGACGTCGGACTCGTGAAAAATTCGATTCCATTATTGGCCAACTTGGACTCTCGGAAACCTCTGTTCGCCGCGCGTTCAGTTTTTCCTTTATACTTCTCCGCCGTCTCCCTACGGCCCCTGCTCACACCTGCTGCTCACGTTTACAGCTCAGCTAGAAAGGTTGTCACCCACATCGACCTTATTGTCCAGCGTCATATTCACTGTCTCGACGTCTCCACCAAAAGGACGCTCGTGAAATGGCGCGTTCACAGAAAGAGTGCAACCACGAGTCTAGACTCGGTAAGTGAGCTTATAACATCGTCCATTGGCGGAACGCGCCAGCGTGTAACCAACGGATGGCGCGCAGTGCGCATGTAGACGGATCGGCACGGCAGGTTTCAATCACTCTCTACAGACACGCTCGGACGAGGGCACATTTGGTGAATAACCCCTCCAAGTCGCAGGGCAGGGTAGTACCCGATCATAAAGGGACTTATAAACCTTGCATACTGTCGTAGATGGGTCAGATACGAGGGTCCGGGGAACGTGTGTGGCGTGGTGGGATGCAGAGAGAGGAGGAAGGTGAGTCGCTCTGCGGTTCAAGTTGGGGTTCACTGAGCCCGTGATGAAAGAGTGAATGGCAGGGCCTCTCCCCTTTTTCGACCACGGATCTCTTCCCGTCGTCTCCGCCTCTATGCAGAGCAAGTTCGGCTTTGGGTTCGTTATATTACTGCAAATGCAGGTGCATGGGCAAGAGCTGGGTTGTATCTCCCTCACGCACTCCACCGCTTGAGTGGTTCGGAATCCTGCATGCTCATTTACTCGACTCGGACCTCCTCTCCTCATTCCCCGTGGACATTCGCGAGGGCATACTCTCCGACGACGCTCGGTCTGCGAGACTAACTTTAGACCGGTTCCAGTTCTCGTCCGCCGACACACTCTAGCCAACGCCTCGACCAGATCATCTCCCAACTATTTTTTGCGTGGGCCTCCAATCCTGAACGCCAGCGCCATCTGCGCGCGTCCCTCAATCCATCATCAACGTGTTCGCCCGCCTCCATCGCATTGCCGACCTCTTCCTGAAACACCATCGCCCTCTTCTGCCCCTTCTCTCGCCATTGTGTACACCTTGTCGCCTCACGATATGCATGCCGGGACCTGCTCACCATTGCCGCCGTCGTTGCCCTTGTTCGCGATGCGCACCGGCGACAATGCTCCGTCCTTCACTCAGTCGCACTGACCACCCTCAACCATTCACGCCCAGCGTGATCGCGAGTACCTTCAAGTCTTTTTTCCCTCGGCTGCGCATGCATTGTCCCGTCCCCACAGGGCTTGCGGACAACGCGTCTGCTTGCATACTCTTGTTTATGCGCATGGTCTTTCTACCACTCAGAGGACGTGCGAGGACGGATGGGAAGTGGGGGAAGCGAGGGCGTGCGGACGCGCGGGCGGATTAACCTCGTTGAACAATGTCGCAAGTTATCTCTCATTTCGTCACAACCGGCCTGGAGATATGACAGACCTCCATGAGGCTATCTTCCTCGGGAGGAAAGCTCTCGCAAGATCTTTACCCGGCAGCGCACCCGTATCGATCAGGGTCATTAAAGGATGTCGCATGCTATCTCTCCTTTCATTACCAGCGGCTTGGACCTAGACGAGGGCATCAGCCTCGGGAGACAAACCCTTGACCATTGCCCATTCGGTTATCCCGACCGATCATGGTCATTGCATCAACTTGCACGTTGTCTCTGTGTTCGGTCCATCTAGTTGAGCAAGTTGAAAAATACAGAAGATCTATTCGGCCTCTACAGTGAGTTGAGATGCAGGAAAAGCTCAAGCGCATCATCGCAAGGCTCGTTGTGTGTGCAGAGTCCAAGATTTGGGCCGCCCTCACAAACTGGGACGCATTGCTCCAATGGTATGTCCAGCCCCTTGTTCTATCTCCAGTTCCCTCACTCGGCCCAGTTGGTTGCAGATGCACTACCCCATCACAACGTCTACCCGCGCCAAGTTGGTTACATTACGAATTATGTCTCATTCCCGGGTTGGACGTCCGTGTCATTCGAAGTTGGGCCGTTATGATCTCTCGCCTTCTCGGCAAGACCGGGAAACGTAGGCTTGAATCCAAGGATCTGCGTCTCCCATGGTTCCCTCTTTGGCAAATACTTTACAAGGAAATTTTTCTCTGCGGTATTCAATCTTCCTTCAGAATCCCAACCTGACCTCTGCGCACGCGGATGCAGCCTCAGTCCGCCAGGGATCCAAGATTAAGAAAACGATTAGTCGCACAAGTGAGTCTCCTTCAGGGGGT
>JBBPPC010000463.1:0-17917 GCA_038091775.1 Leccinum olivaceopallidum | reverse complement strand
CCGAGCCTGAGATCCGCCCAGTGGGATGTTTTAAGGTCACCGATGGTGGTTTTGAATAAGGTTCGTCCATACTCGTGACCCGTCATCTGCCCCGTTTGCATGGCCAAATCGGAACTGTGTCTCTCTGCGTGCCCAGAAACAGGGTTTTATGCGACCCTGATCCTCGAAAAGGGGTGACTGATGACCCAAAAGTTTCGGAAGCCTTCTTGTAGACCTCGCTTTAACTTGGAACTTGAAGGCACTTGTAAGCATAATAGTCGGATCTTTGTACGGTTGGGTTACCTGTGCATGCACAGGAAAGCTGGGCATGGACAAGGGTAGTAAGTGGCGGCGGGTAGCAGTGGCGTTTGGTTTCAACCGGTACCGGCGCATTAAGAAATCGCCTGGGACAAGGTCAGGTCAGCCCTAAACAAAGGAGAGAGGTTTCTGGTGATAACCTGAACAGTCTTGGTTAAATACGTGATGACCTACTAGGGGGAACGTTAGGGGTGACTCAGAATGTTCAAGTGAACCCTGATTCAACTCTCATCGCCCACGTCGTCTGTTTGGGGGACCTGGTGCATCATTGCCATCGGGATCTACTAGGTCACCGCCTTCCTTGATTGGTCTATCCGCAAATTTAGGACTCTGGCGATCTGCCAGAGGAAGCTTGAGCACATATGATACATTCCATCCACTTTGATACGACTCAGCTATTTGCAAAATATGTGTAGGCAGTGTTGCATTCCTCTAGGACACCAGCTCTGCTCTGGCAGTCACGTAAAACTCCACGGGTACAACTGCCCGACAACTGCTTTGCCATCAAAGTAGTACAGTCAGATGACATTTCGCCGCAGAGTTCGAGCCAAATAGAGGTGTCCATACTGAGTAGTGCTGTGAACCATGCTCGACGAAGAACGTATAAATGGACGATTTGGAGTGAGGACGTTCCGCCAGCTAACGCGCCCAACAACCTGAGCACATCTCCCTCTCCCAGCCTCACCTACAACCATGATGTTCGCGAGTCTCGCTGTTGCAGTTCTTGCATTCACTCTCCCAGCATTTGCACAGACGGAGTTTTTGACCTACGACCCGATTTATGATGATGCATCCCTCCCGTTGACGGCCGTCGCATGCTCCAACGGCGCTAACGGCCTCATTACCAAGGGCTACACCACACTCGGTTCCCTTCCTACCTTCCCCAATCTTGGCGGGGCATACACTGTGGCAAACTGGAACTCAACTGCATGCGGCACGTGTTACAACCTCACCTACGGTAGCACGACAATTTCCGTTTTGGCAATCGACACCGCTGGTGTCGGCTTCAATCTGGCCGAGGAAGTGGTAAACAAGTTGACGGGTGGGGTGGGGATTCAACTTGGCAAAGTTCAGGTCACGTCGGTCCAAGTCGACAAGTCTTTCTGTGGGTTCAAATGATGAAACCTAGTGTTTGAGTACGTAAGTTCGTTCTATGCGTACGAACCGTGCTCACCAGCGAAGCAGGATAAGGATTTTGCTTTGCTTGTACGACAAAGACAGATCGGATACTTTATACTTGATGATACACACTTGTATATAACGTAGCTTCACTCGGAGATGGATGTATAATATTCGCTTGGTAGATCTCGTGACCTATGGGAGTGAGGCAGGACTTGAAAGTATACTACATACTTATCTGGGTGTCTAGTTAGAAATCAAGGTCTACCAATGACCCTCAAAGCCCCCGCAGAGACTCGGAGTCGTACAGCGGCAATGACAAGGTTGAATGACTTCGCATTTCTAATTCTTTGCTCGAAAACGAGGTTGTTTCTCTGCTTGGAAGTGACATTAATTCATGACCGAGTGCATGTTAATAATTTCGATCTTACTGTCATCGACGAATTAACTAGTACAGCCGCGAAGGAATATTGATGATCATTTCAATAATGGAACTGTTTCAAATACATTGAACTAGCTGGCACGTTTGTGAGCCACCTAATGCCACTGGAATGGTTTTTGTGAATCTACTTACATCTCTAAAAGATCCAGTTAACCGTAGTTGGGTGCATACGAAACTACCCATCCCCATTTAGGGTTCCACCGGTGAAGACCGCCAACGAGATCCTTTGTGCCAGATTGATTGGTGTCGAAGAGCGCTCGGGGGGCGGCACGCAAGCCAAGGCGATGCTGTCGTGGTCTGAAAGAGTGTTCGACGTCGGGAGTACTGTGGTCGATGGTGATCTGGTCCGAGCCGCGGCCGACGCGCAAGTCGCGATGGATGGACGCTCCGGAAAGATACAACTTGAAGGATAACGCGATGGTAATGGCGAGGGCGGAGCGTAAGGTGAAGAAGGCGAGGAAGTCGGTATTGAAGTCGATGACGACGGAGCAGGATAGGGACCTGCAGGGAGATCGTTGAGCGTAGTGGCTCAAATTCGAGACATGGTGCCTGTATGCGCCGGATAACGTGTAGAATTAATTGTTTTGTAGGAGAAGGACGACAAGAACGTGGGCAATATGTATGTAATCATCCCACGCCGACACCCTCCCCGTCCGGCAGAGTCCAGGCACCAGCTGGGGAACATAACTCTATAGAAAATTCAAGGCATCCTGACTCTCGTTTACCCTACATCCTGCCTAAACCACTGGTCTCCCAAACCATATTGTCCACAACGAACCGGATACGCCCTATGATCCAAAGTGTCCAAGCCCGGAACGTGTCAGAGTCAATCGGGAACCACCAAACCATTCTCTCTCGATACTTCATCCCCTCAAGTGCCATGATGCGCTTCGTGAGCTTGATTACTTCAAGCGCACGCGCACGTCGCGCTGCAGCGAACTCTTCGAGAATCGCGTCCGCCTCCGAGAGCGGTTTAGTCTGAGTAGCGTGGATATGCTTCGTCAGCGCTTCCCCGAGGAAAATGCCATCGCGCAAGCCGAGGTTCATCCCTTGCCCACCAGCAGGGGAACGGATGTGGGCGGCATCACCGACGAGAAGGACGGCGCCACCGTCTCCTCGCAAATTCCCGGAACCAAGACGGACGAAAGCGGTGTCAGCGACGGATGCGCGGTGACGGAAACGTGAAGACCAAACGACTTGTTTGATCTGTGTCGGTTTCGACCTTGGGTTCACAGTGGGGTCCGATGAAAGGCGGTACGGTCCAAATCGGTCGACAAGGTCCTGAATATATTCCTTGGAAGGCGAACGGGGGATTTTGCCTTCTGCCAAAGGTACGCCGCACCCAACGCGGTATGCTCTCTCAGAAATGGGAATTTGGTGATCACCGTCAATAGACTTGTTGAAGGAGGCCGGCAGGGGAAATAGATAAAAAGTGCCATTCGGAGACAATGTGACCTTCGGTGCGGTGTCCTCTGCGTCCGCGTTGTCGAATGTAACATCGGCAACAAGCATTTGAGCAAGAGTATTCTCTTCTTCTCCCTTGACGAACGTTGGATCAGAGAAGCCTATGCCAGACATAGTGCGGATCTATATATAATAAGGAAATTTCGTCCCGTGAGTTCGGAAGAGAAAGGAACTTACTGCAGACCGCACGCCATCAGCACCGATGACATACTTGGCCATAATTACTTTGCCATCTTCGAAGGTGACGTCGCTGTACTGCGGATTATCCGCGTTGCACGCCAGCCCGACAACCTTCATAGGTCGGTCAACGATGACACCAGAAATAGCCAGCCTCTTCTCGAGTGTACGCTCGGTAACGTTCTGAGTGATGGTAAGATAGTATGGGTGTCGAGTGTACGGCCTGAGACTGTCTGTATAAAGACCACAAAGCTTTGTAGAACGAGTTTCAGTATCGAACGAAGTTGATTTGAGGCCCTGCGACACAATTTCATCCCCACAACCTATTGTGTCAAGTGCCTGTTCAAGGCTTAGACACGGAAAGAAAGCACGATCAGGAACAAAACATACCTCGAGAGATGCAGGATGACATAACATGGATCGAGACAAGTTTCTTCCTTGAGGTAGAGCATCGACGATAACAAAATCATGAAGGCCATGGTGAAGAAGCGAGAGGGCCGTGGCAAGTCCGGTTGGACCGGCACCTACGATGAGCACCGTAGTATTGTCGGATAAAGACATTTTAAGATGCAAGCTCCTGTATAATTGAACGGAAGAAATGATGAAGTCAAAGTACGGTGTTGAAGAACATATTCCTGCAATATTCTTGGGTCTTTTGTATCCTCGGGTATCACAGGCGGTACAGCGGCCTTGGTGTGAATTATACTGCGTGTGGGGCCAGGCTACATCGCATTTCATCAGCAAGAATGTGTATTATCACATAACGTTACTGCTTGACGCCGAGTTTCCATTATTTGTGATTTATGATCGAAGCTTGAAGTACGGCAAAAGGGAGGACAAAACGGCAGCATTCCCATTTTGTTGACAGTCATCGTCAGTTTAGGATGCACGGGGCGTGGACCGCTGATAGTGGACAGTTGGAGTCGGAAATGCGGAGGGGAGTAGCACTAGGTCACAAGCAGGAAAGAGTAATTGGAACGATGTACCGGCGGCGGCGAGGTCGGTCCAACTCGGCTAGTAACAAACGCACCGTACAGCCACGAATGTTGTCAATTAATATTCTGTTTGGGAGAGACAGCTGGTGGGAGACAGTCTTGGTCACAAAGAAACATGGAACTTCAGGCCACGTTACCGAGCTCGACTTGAGAAAGCAGCTTGGTAAGAGATGACGTTGACAAGTCATGAGAAGCGTACCACGGGCGGCGGCGGCCACTGCCGGCCACTGGGGGAGCGACTCGGAGGACCCTTGATGAATGAGGAAGGGGATTGATAATACACGGGGAACCGATGATTCATCATTTTACTCAAGTCATACTGCTATTCCCAGCAGTCCTGGACCCTGTAGCGCTTTTTTCGTAGAAACAGAAGTGCACAACTCGGGACCATCATACAATGAGCGTCTATCAAAATTCAGTATCAGTTTTAGAGACGATGTGCTGGGACTTACAAGTTACGAGCCCCATCGTTCTGTTCTGCCGCATCACGTTACAAGACTGCGTTATCGATTAATGCCCCACAATGACCGATAATGGGTAGTTCGTCGAAAATTCAAGGCAAATACTCACCAATCATTTATCCAACATCCTACCCAACCCACTGATGTCCCATGCCATCTGTCTCTGAACGGACGCCATGTGTCCGACAACCCAAAACACCCTGGACCGCCTCCGAAATATCTCAGAGTCAATTGGGGACCACCAAAACATCCTCCCTCGATACTTCATACCTTCAAGCGCTATAATACGCTTTGAGAGTTTGATCACTTCGAGCGCACGTGCACTTCGCCCCAGAAAACTCGTGAAGAATCGCGTACGCTTCAGAGAGCGGCTAAGTGGCAGTAACGTGGATTTACGTCGCCAGTGCTTCCCCGAGAGAGATGGAATCACCCAAGCTATGGCTCATCGCTTGTCCATCGAAGCGAATGGATATGGGCAGCGTTACCAACAATTTTAACAACGCAACCACCCCGGCGTTACGCGTTACGGTTGCATCCATACAGAAAGGTACAGTATCGTGTCCAGCCTCGTCCGAACCTGCCGCGGACACGACCTACGGGGTCCCGGCGGGAGTCCGGCACTTGAAGTTGAATGGACAAAAGCCACTTTAGCGTCGGCATCTCAGATCTGCCAACACCCCCGGGCCGGTTGTTGGCCTGCCCTGAATAATTGCCGCTCCTTGTACCTACTTATGTAGCAATCGTTTCTTGAGTGTTAGCGTTTTTGCTTTCAAGGTTTTCGGTTCAGTCGATCGCCGTGCCGGTTTGGAGGCTCCGGTCCGAACTGGCAGTCCACTTTGAGTCGAATGCAACTTTCTTCTTTGGACAGAACTTGGTTAATTATGTCAACTCGACCGTTACACCGGCCTATTTTAAACGTTTCTTGCTGTCATTTACCGGGTCCTGACTCCGCCCGATCCCGGAAGGCGTGCGGTGAACGTTCTCTGGATTGTAATCGTCAGTCGCAAGGCGATGTTGGTACGGCCGATCCGAATCCTTTGTGGCAGATATAAGGGCGAGGTATGTGGTTACCCTCGTCAGTCTCAACGGACATCGCAATATTCGACATGCAACTGGTAAGGAGTTGATTGGGCTTTCATCTTTAGCTATCTGACCCCCTACTAGATCCAAGCCGCCCATCAAAACATCCGCTCACTCCTTGAGCAATGCAACGTTACATACGAGGTCACTCCATTTGACGATGTCCTCTACGAAGAGTGTCTCGAAGACGCGATACGACGCGGTTACCCAGTGGACGGGGCCCACTCTGTGCGGACGTTCCTACGGGAGGGCGTCGTCTATGCTGCAACCGCTGGTGTACATCTCTCCCACCGCCCGACCCGGATATGGATCGCGCTCTACACGTCGGCTGCTATCTTCGTCGACGAAACGTCGGACCACTTCCCGTCACAGATGGAGAACACATATCACTTCAACGATCGGTTCATTCGCAGGGAACCACAGGGCAGCAGCGTTCTGGACGCGTTTGCGGATATCATCCGCAGGGCTTCCGAATTATATCCCCCTGTTGCTTCCCAGTTGATCATGACGTCTACTTTGAACTTTGTCGCTGCCAATTTGCTCGAGCACGAAACGAAATCGATGAAGGTATGTGCCACTGTGTGAATCAGTGTTGAGGACATGCCACTCATGCGATGAGTAGATATCGGATGCTGCTCAACAGTATCCCACTTACCAAAGAACGCTGTCTGGTGTCGCAGAAGCTTATTCGTTCATGGTGTTCCCGCGAGAGGTCCCCCTGAATGACTACATCCAAGCCATCCCCGAGATGACCCCGTTCATTCATAATGTCAAGTATGTGCCTTATCTTTTGGATCGTACGCCGAGTTTTACTGACATCGTCTCTTAGCGATGTGTTATCCTTTTACAAGGAGGAGAAAGTGGGCGAGACGACGAATCAGATCTCCACTCTGGCTGCTCGGACGAAGAAGTCGAAGCTGGAAGCGTTTGCTGAACTGACGGAGACGACGATTGGTTTGTACAAAAGGATCTTAAAAATAGTGGAGGGAAACCCAGGAGGTTGCGAAGCATTCAAGCGTTACACGGCTGGATATGTTCGCTTTCACACCTCTACACCCAGATACCATATGGACGACTTGAACCTCTAGGCATCATGATCGGACGCTCTCGAATTTACTGTATTCATAGATATTATATAATGTATCGTTCCTTCGCATCCTTCTAGTGGGGATGTGATTTTTTATTATCCCTATTACATTCTTTCTGTGCTTGTTATGTCGTGACCTGAGCACAAAGTTGCATCAAGTGTTCTCTGGAGATTGGGACTTGTGCTTTGAAAGCGACTCTCTCGGAGCCGAGTTATCCGCGCGTTTGAAGCACCTGACTAGATTGGTTGATCACAAATTCCAGATGGAGGGCCCGGGCAGCGTCCTCCTCAACACTTTTGTCGAGGAAAGGAATGCGGCAGCCCTAGATATCGCTGACTTGTGGGATCCTGAGAATAGAGCCGAGTTCGCCCCTGGCACCTAGTACATGGATTGGCACTCTGGATGCCGTAAATCTTTACACAGCGTGAACTCCTCCGAGTCTTTCCGAAACATATCCGAGTCAGGCTCAAGTCGTGAGGATCGTTATATTTACTACAAGTGTGTGATGCAAGTAAAAGTAAAAGGTATTACTACTGTATTTTTCAAGAAAATAATACGTGAATGTCTGTAAGATAGTATTAGACTCTGAACCAATTGACAGAGAAAAAATCAGCTGGATGAGAGACATCAGCTGAGAAATCCGAGGCACCCAATGCAAATCATTATTCTAGCCCTCATCCTCCCTACATCCTCCCTAACCCACTTAGCTGGTATGCCATCATGCTCTGAAGGAACGGCAAATGTCCTACCGTCCAAAACACCCAGCTCCGGAACGTTTCAGAGTCGATTGGAAGCCACCAAGACATCCTCTCTCGATACTTCAAGCCCTCGAGTGACAGCACGCGTTTCGTGAGCTGGATCACTTCGAGCGCACGTGCATGTCGCGTCTTGGCGAATTCGTGCAGGATCACATCTGCTTCGGAGAGTGGTTTTGTCTCTGTAGCACGGATGTGTTTCGTCAGCGCTCCTCCGAGGAATACAGCGTCGCGCAATCCGAGGTTCATTCCTTGCCCACCAGCAGGGGAATGCACGTGAGCAGCGTCACCGACGAGAAGGATGACGCCGCCGTCTCCTGACCCCCCGGCCCCAAGACGGACGAAAGTATTGTCAGCGACAGATGCACGGTTACGGAAGCGCGAAGACCAGATGACCTGTTTGATCTGCGTTGGTTTCGAGTTAGGGTTCACAAAGGGATCCGATGAAAGGCGGTGCGGTCCAAATCGATCGACCATAGTTTGGACGTATTCCTTGGAAGGTGAATGAGGAATTTCGCCTTCCTCCAAGGGCACACCACACCCGATGCGGTATACTCTCTCAGAGGTAGAAATCTGGCGAGCCTTGTTGCAGGTCGACGGCAAGGGGAAGAAAAGAAAGAGACTATAAGGAGAGAATGTGGACTTGGGCACGATGTCATCAATGGTGTTGTCAAAGATCACATCAGCGAGAACCATTTGAGCAAGGTTATTGTCTTCCTCTCCCTTGACAAACGTTGGATCGGAGAATCCTATGCCAGTCATACTGCGGATCTATGCATCATGAGGAAATATCCGAGAGCAAAGAAAGTGAATAGGCCTTACCGCAGAGTGTGAGCCATCCGCACCGATGACATATTTGGCCGTGATCATTCTGCCGTCTTCGAACGCGGCATCAGTAAGTTGTGGATCCTTTGCATTGCGCGTCAACCCGACAACTTTGAAAGGCCGATGGATGGGGACATCGAGACCAGCCAGCTTCTCCTCAAGTACACGTTCAGTAAGGTCCTGAGTGATGACGAGAATGTATGGATGTCGAGTGTATGATTTGAGACCGCCGATATTAATGCTGCAAAGCTTTGAAGAACGAGTCTCAACATCCAAGGTGGTAGCTTTGATACCCTGTGATGCGACATCGTCTCCACAGCCTATGGTGTTGAGTGCCTATTCATAGTTTAGACATGACGAAACGAATGATGGAGACGAGTGAAGTACCTCAAGAGTGGAAGCGTGGATTACCATGGCTCGAGAAAGGTTTCCCCCCTGAGGCAGTGAGTCGACAATGACAAAATCACGAAAGTCGTGGTGGAGGAGTGAAAGTGCGGTCGCAAGTCCTGTTGGACCAGCACCTACGATGAGTACAGTGGTTGTATCGGGTAGAGACATGTTTAGGTGTGAGGACGCAATCCAAGGATCGGTGCTTTATATACGTACATTCTCGTGGATCACAGTGCACCAATGTTGGAAGAGCCAGTTCGTCGGCAGCATAGATGCATGACAAAATCAAGATGACTTCCAAGCCGGAAGATTGCTCCGTTTCACAGCATCGCCAATTACGTAGGTGGCCACACACCGATCAGTGGCAAGAAGTGGAAAGCGATGCCCGAATGGCTAAAAGTTGTATTACCGACTTGCTAAACTTGGGTTTACAAGCCACGGGCGTCCTGAGCGCAGCACAGGGCTTCAATGCCGATCGGCAACGAATTGTTCCCGTAGGCAGGCCTTAAGTCAAGTAGGCCGCATCGGCAGAACACGGGTCAGCTTTACGAGTCACGTCGGCCAAGAAAGAGACCGCGCCGTCCTCGTCGGACATTCCGATTGAATGCGGATTTTGAGTGCTGAACTCATCAGAACTGGACGTAACCGTTTGTCTACCCTGCAGGTGAGAAGATAATAATATCATGTTAGCGACCGGCATGTCCACGAATTCTTCAGGCAGACACTTCATGTAGCAAGTTCGTCATCCATGGGGAATCTGCAAGTACCGTTACCTCATAGAATGACTCAGTCTGACAATGTATTGGCAAATATAGCTTCGTCGTCTGTTCACTTTGTCAGAGTTCGTGTACAGTTATTGGTGAATTTGCGGAGGGGTGGGATAGGTACATCACAGTTCTTCAGCGTGCTAACGCCGAGCTTGAATAAAGTCGCATTCCCCTGGACTTCGGCCGACATGAGGATGCGAATTGAAAAAAAAAAAATAAGTGACGTGCGGCCCAACTCGAACGTCGGGGTATCGCGCCAGGAAATCGATACAATATATATCCTCTGCGGGAGTCTGATCCACCGGCAACGGATGCCTTCGTCTGGCTCCTATGAATGAAGTGGTTTGAGCTTGTAAGCTACCTCGGAGGGAGGGTTGGCACCAACCCTGGGAAAGTGCATATTTTCCCAGTAAATGAGTGAGCTAGCTGAGACTCCCACGATACCATCATCGCCGCCATGGAGGACAGCGGCAAACATGAATCGGTATTGAGCCCCAAGATCGCTTCATGTCTGCCGTTGTTTGTCCCCGTCGAGAAGCGCTGGACAGTGGGGGTGGGGTGGCTTGGCCGAACAAAAACACGTGAGTTTCCTTCACTAGCAAAGGGGACCAAATGGGGGCTAACCTCAAGCCACACTGATCCGCTAGGGCTTCACAGTTTTACACGTACGAAAAAGACTAGAGTGATGCATTGGCACCTTTCCCCCCTTGGGAGGTGGAGAAATCGCTCGCAGGAGAAACAGCACTTGCTCGGCCACTGACGGTCGAGGAGATGCGGATGGCCCGTGCGTCCTACACGGCAGCGTGCAGGAGATGGAGACAGTGATCGTCAGCCCCCAATTCCATACTGAACCACGACATCAGGGCAGCCAGGGGCTCAGACTCGGTGTTCTGATCAACGCTCGTCCCGATCAGTGGTCCTTTGCCAAGTCAGAACCTGAGCACGACAGTGTCAGTGCAACCACCCCCAACTCGGGCAAGTCACCCACACCACCCAGTGAGCTCGGGCTGAATGGACCAGACCAACGATCGCCCGACTGCTGGGCTTACCCTGTGCGTCTGTAGATTGCGCTAGGCCACCCAAACCAAGTTGAAGCAGAATGTCTGGAAGGAAGTGGTGAAACACTGGGACAACAGGCTACCCGAGCTTGGCCTGGCAGCCTGCACCCGTTGAAAAGATTGGCCCGATCGGTGTGCTGTGTCACTAATTCCGTGCTGGCTACCAGTCGTTCTGCGCTCACAGACTGACCGCCTCTTTCGATGCATAGCTACAACTCCGATTAATACCGCACGCGGGGAGCTCACCGAGCGGCCGAGGAACGAGTCTGAGTGATCCACCAGTATCGCGCTCCCTGCTGCTTGAATTACATACACTCCCTCCGACTCTGGCTCTGGCTCTTTCTCCGAGTCTCATACCCGTAGTATTATTAGTGCCACTGGCAGTCAGTCAGGCTGCCCAAGTGTACAATAATTGATAAATGATCAGTCGTTCTGCTCGTCTTCGTCGTTTTTTTTGCCCCTCCACACGCCGTCACCCAGATCGCTTGTCTTGTTCCCCGATGTGGCTAAAGCACACAACCCTTGAAAAAAAATCCGTCGATTGCAACATAATTTAGACAGCAAGAAAGAATAGATAATGTTCATAATTTCCTCTGGAGTACTAGCAACCGTTCAGTAGACACGTACATACCATTTGTCCATTCGACGCCGTCGTCACGATCAATTTTTCAATACTCAAACACTTAATCTCGGCACTTGATCTCCCCACCCCCGACCATCGCGATCGTCGCGCCAAGGCACCACCCCAACTCCGTCCCCTCAATCCGCTTCCCCAGCCCGACGTCCCGCACGTCCGCAAACTCGTACCCGAGCCTCAACAGCGCGTGCATGAACGTCAGATCGAGACACCACTCTGGACGGTCCTCGAGCTCCTCCATCACCTCCGGGTAAGAGCCCCAGTGGTCCACCCAGCTGCTCGGACCCGCACAGACTTGTTGCGCGAGCGTCGCGAACGTAGATACTGTGATCTGCGGCTGGGCGCCCGCGGGAAGAGTGGGGATCAGGGGCATGGCGCGATCGTAAAAGTATGACAGGAGAAGAACTTTGCCGGTCGGGAACGCATCCATCAACGAAGGCTGGTAAACGCCATTGAACGAGCACGGTTTGACTTCGCAGACGCTATCCATGGTCCGTGTAATGAGCAGTCGACCAACACAAGACGAGACGAGACAACTCACGCGTCCTTGGCCATGACCAGCTCCAAAATCCGGTTACACGCCTCAAAGCTTCCAACATCCTCACCGGTCATCAACACCTTGACCTTATCCTTGCCCTCCCCCTGAGATACGTCCACTTCCTTCGTCGTCATCCGCGCAAGACAGGGGTTCGGCACCTTCGGAAGCCTTGGCAGTTCGTCCTCCTCGTCCACCCGCGCGCTCCTCAGTCCGTCCATGAACTCCACCACCCGATGTACGCTCTCGCGCGCGCTCTTCAGCCCATACCCCAGGTACGAGTGCTGATACAACACCCTCTTCTCCCCACCAAACATCAGCTCGTACTTGTGCTCCCCATCCTTGAGCCCTTCACCCGCAGCCCCTCTCGCCCCGCCCCTGCCCTCTTCTGGCTGGAATACGATCTGGGTCGACCCGCCCCCCAAATCCAGCACCGCATACGTCGGCTTGTCCTCCACTCTGCCGAGTCTGCCCTCATCTTCGTCTTCATCATCATCCTCGATGACAACCGCAGCCTCGCCCCCGGCCCGAATAGCCCCCATCAAATAATTCACCGTAATCCACGCATACACACCCTCGTCCCGCCCGTCCATGATGACCACCCCATCCCGCTCCGGCAGCGCAAACGGATACTTCTCCCTCAACCGCCCCTCTACAGCCTCCAATATCGCCTGCCCCTCTACCTCCCCGAGCGCACGCAGTCCCGCAGTCGCCTTGACCGCCAACGGCGTACACCCGTGCAGCGACGCAGGCACCACCCTCACAGCCTCGTCCAACAGCACGTCCAAACTCGCCGCTGCCTCTTCTGGCGTCCATCGCTCGCCCGTCTTGTGTCCGCTCAGACCGGGCTGGACCATCCGGAACACCTCGTACTCGTACGCAGGCGACGGGCCGCAGTTGTGGAATTTGTAGATGTGGATGCGCGAACCCGTCGAGCCAGCGTCGATCATGAGCGCGTATTGCACGAGCGGGAGGCGACGTGCGTATGGAGCGGTGCAGTGGACGGTCTTGAGCGGGTCTGGGTCGGTTTCGGGTGAAGTGGGTATAACAGCAGGGGTAATGGGGACGCTCGAAGGAGAGGACATGCTCGAGGAAGAGGACGACGAAGGTGGGTAGGACGCGGCGCTAGAGAGATCATAAAGTGGTATCTTGCCTTGCGGTAGGTAAGCTTCATCTTCAGACGCAGACGGTGGAAGACCTGTAGGGTAGTATAGTCGTATGTACGACTCGATGAAAAAGGGCGTACCAGCTGAGAACGAATAGTCCCCTCGAGGCCCGAAAAACCAGACGAGCCCCATGAGTACACCACATCCGATTGCAATTTTTTTCCAGGCGAGTTTTCTAACCGGTCGGCCAGGGCTCATCATCCCGCCTTCAAGACGCTCGTAGGTGCCGCCCCTGGTGGACGTGGAAACCATGGAAAGACGACTCGGACGATTAAAAAGGAGGGTGTCGATGGTGGAACTTTGAGAGCCACGAGGTCGACGGCCCAGGTCAACAGAGGTGGAAAACGCCGAGCGGTTTGGGCGCGGAATGTTGGTTGGCGAAATGAAAGCTCCTTTGACAATAATTCAGGTGGACTTCCTCAACGTAACGTAGCCTGTGCAACGATTCCCACCATCTGGTGCTGTTGCCATCTCTCACGTTTGATTTCAAGTTTCAAGATCTCTCACAAGGCAAGGTACGCATAAGGAAACAACATCGATTCGTCAAGTTGACGTATGGCACTAGACTGGATGGAAAAAGAGTTTATGGAAGGGGTTACGACGATGCTCCTAACCAGTGGATAATGGGAAGGTGGGGGATGATGACGTTTAAGAGTACACGAAGCACCGAAGATTACAGCCGTCTCGCCTGGGTTGGCGGAAATCGTTGCAAAAAGAAACATGACGGCAAAAAGAAGATGCATGGAACACCACGAAATGCGAAAGGTATAACAAATAATAGGAAAACACCGCGGAGAAGAAATCACGAATCAGGGAACTCCGGACACTCGATGTGATGACTGCGAAGCAACGCTTGACATGTCAGCGTTCGTTGCTTCCACATCTCGCCCTCCCGCTTGTATCGTTCCAAGCTGTCCTCCAACTCACGCTGATACTCCAATTTACGCTTCCGACTGCGGCGAGCCGCAACGGTGTTTTGCCGTCGCTTCACTTCAATCTGCTCCTGCTCCGACATAGTAGGGGTCAGAGGCTCCTCCACAAGTTGATCTACTTCTTCATCTGGGGCTGCGGTACGGAGCCGCTTACGACGCCAAGTGGCGGGAAGCTCTTTCCGAGAAGTAGCGGAGGGAACGAGATAGTTGCGCGATTGAGTAGGTGCCTCAACCGGAACGAGCGACTCGGGCGTAATGTTCTTGCGAGTACCAGTAGCGGACTTCCGCTTGCCCGTCGATGGAAGGGGAACCACATTCCTATCGAGCGGAGAGGTGCTGGGAGTGTCGAGGAACGGTGTAAAGGGAGTGTCTATCTGATACATGTGGTCAAAGAGCGGAGGGGGTGGAGGAGCAGGATGCTCATTTTGTGGCGGTTTTGGCTCCTGACAGGCGGCACTGTTCAGCCCGTCAAACAGGGAAGGAAACTCGCCGAATGAGTCATCCCCAAAGTCACCCAGAAGGGGACTTGTGAAGATGTCCGCATGCATGTCGGACTCCAGAGCGGGTGTAGTAAGCAAATCGTCGTCGAAAGGCGAGTCAATAAGTGGCGAAGTCAAAAACTCGTTCAGATCATTGGACGTCTGGAGCTCTGGCGTTGCTGGGGAGCAAGATGAGTCATCGTCGACAACATGTGTAGTAAATAACAACAAACCGTTCAGCACGTCCATGAGCGACCTGAGGGCCTCGGAGTCCGTCACATTGGAAGCAGCCGCTACCAACGCAGTGTCCTCGACTAGGACATCGTTGGCGCCATGATCATCGGGAGTTTGAGACAACATGGTTAAATAGTTGGAGCAAAGGTTTTCAAAATCGGGAGAGGAGGGGAAGGATTCAGTCTGTTGCGGGAATGCTTCTTCGAGGTCGGTTGGTCTACGTGGGGTTGTACGAGGTGCGACTGGCAAAAATTGTGGTATCCCATAATGGGCGGCAAGATCCGAAATGTTATTGAAGACCTGATTGGACGTCCGTGGACGTGCAGAGTGGTTGTTTAACGCAACATGGCGAGAAGACGAGCTTGAAAGTTGAGGACTTTCAAGTACAGAAGACGATGAGATTTGGTGACCGTGTATAGGGGATAGACCAGGATGATGTGAGATCGGCCAACGACTTAGAATCTGATGCAGAACGACATCTTGATTTGGAGTATATGGTAGATATTGATCTGAAATTGCGGAGTGGAGAGGGGTAATTGGTACTGAGCTGGGGCCAGGCGACAATGCGGAGGGCCTGGCGGGTCTGGAACCGTGAGAGGATGACATCAGCTCTTCATCCTTTACGCAAGGGGTATTGTGTGCATCCGCGTGCGGCATGAGTCCGATGTGACTCTTTGAGCACTGAGACGACCGTGATTTGCCAGGCCGCGCCGATGTTGTTCGCGAGTGCCCTAGAGGGGCTGGACGAGACAAATCGGGCGACCTTGGAATCGACGTATCATCATGAAGAGGCGCCGACATCATATGGCTGACTACAGTCGACAGACAGAAATCGATGCAGCAATGCAATTTGCACAGCGTAGCCGAGCAGATAGCGCACACGTAGGAACAAAATAAAATAGATGCAGATCGAACTGAATGACTCACGGATGGGAACGGGGAGAGTACAAGTGACTCGAGGACGATACCTTGGGTGTCCCAAGGGGTCGGTAGATGGGGGAAAGAAAGCAAAATGGAATGGCGCGTCGTTCTGACTCGGTCGGCTTAATAAAGGGGAAATTTTCACAGCTTTTCAAGCTCAGAACATATGGCGGGAAACGACACAGCCTCGCCGACTAAACTAGGCACATCGTATTGGCAAATCTCTACTACGCGAAAAAAAAGAAAAATCAGATAAAATTGCACCGCATGGAACACGCCATGATGCAGTCTGACCACCAAGAAACAAAAAAATCGTACGAGAGCTCGAGGCGTCTCGCGCAGCAAAGTACGTAGTTCCCGAGGACTGCGGAGGGTCCCTGAATATCCCCGCGTAGCCGCATCTTCGCGATCGTGGGACCGCTGAGTCACTGCGCACCACGCGGTGGATCGGCTTGCCCCAAGATTCTGGTAAGCGTTGGAATAACCGACGGCATAGCCTACGAAACCAAGCCAATCGGATACCTACCCGTTCACTTTGTCTCCAATCACATGGGAACAAGTAATCCGCCCCTACAGTTGATAGGTGCTCTCTGCTATCCCAATTCCCGCGGCATCGTCAGAGGCTCGACACGCCAACCTTTGGCAAGCCACAGTGTGAAGTGGAGTCTGTCGAATATCTTGTTACGCGTGCAGGCAATCTAATTGAATGCCACCATCAAGCGCCGGTGTCTAATAGACTTACCGGGTGACCTAGTCCAATGACTCGGTCCCAAAATCCTTCTTACCACCGTCGGAAGTGTCATAGATACGTGGAATTGCAATTGGAATCGTACATACCCGTTGAATGGGATTCGGAATGAAACGATACCGACCTATCCGAGGGGGTACTAAGTCATTCATGGGACTTAGTGTAGTCACCGGCGACCCTGTGCAGAACAATGCGCTGCCGCAGACTCGGAGCAGCACAATTGCTCCATCAGTTCGTGGGAAAGCTGTCGGAATCCCAACGGCGCATCGATCGTACCGAATGTCTCAGAGCGACGCAGCACTGAGGCCGTGTCTCTGGGGGCCAGCACTGATTTCCGCTTCAAAAAGTGATCAGACAACTGTGAAGAGAGGGGGAGGCTTACCTGCCTGCGCAAATGCGATGCAGGATCCTCAATCATCGCACCCGGGCCCTCACGGATCATCGGGTAAGGCCGCACTGCGATCGCTACTCGGATTGAAACGAACAACGGGGCAACAAGGAAGACAGACAGACAGATGATCGGCGGCGACAAGAGACAGAAACGTGGCGCAGCTTACACCAGGATCCTGAGACCAAGATTATATTGTATAACATTAGCAGTAATGCTGTAAACGTGGCTAGCTTGGTGACCGGTGACCGGTTGACCTGCGATTGGCAGTGCACGGTGAGCAGTTGAATCCCTGGCAGTTGAAACCCCCGACTCATTGATTCGAGCTGTCCAAACCAGTGCGACCCAATTCGAAAATGCCTCGTGTTGACGCTCTAACTCCGTGACGGTCTCATCGAGATATAAAAGACGCCCGACGCGTCCTATCTTGATCCTTATCTCAACACCTAATCTATCTCCCATTTTCATACTTTCCGCAAATAACACTTTTACACAATGACCCAAGCAGCTTACGATCAAGTGAGTCGATCAACCTGCTTCTAACGGATGTTGATTATTGACCGGTCTCGTTCCACAGGTCGTGAACGCACATCACAAGGCCAGCCTTACGCATGAAGCTATCGCCGCCGCCGCCGGCTGGATGGTGCGTTATCCCCTTCCAGCTGACATGAAGCATGTTGACCGTCCAGCAGGCTATGAAGTCATGGAATGAGCACAAAGCAAGGCAAGGAGAGGTAGTCGACCATGCAAAGATGAAGCAGTTCATGTGCGTCCACGCAAACCAATACCGAACGCAATCACTGACGAATAGGTTAGGGCGGCTGCCAGTGCTGCCTTTATTGATCGCATGGTTGAAACTAAAGGTCTTGATGCCATCGACCGCCACAGGGTTAGGCAGGAGGGTGAGTTTCTCGGCAAAAATGCAAGAAATCAGTCTCTGATAGTCGTTTGTAGCTGAG